>JNEV01000848.1:0-50332 GCA_000697495.1 Saksenaea oblongispora B3353 | reverse complement strand
ACCAACACAAATCACCGCTACGAATGCGGGACCCGCAAGGGTTTAGATTTTTACGGTATGTAGTATGATCGTCGATAAAAATGCTTATCTCTGACATTATTTCTGCTTTTAGAACTCGTTTCGGTAAGTCCCCGCTTAGTTATTTATGAACATTGTACTAAACAATAATTGTGTATGCTGCTCGCGGATACTTCTGTGTGGATGGGAACCAAATAATACTTAAGTACGCCAGTGGTCTATATGTTTGTGAATTCACGAATTTTTTTTAGTGCAAATTTGTTTCTTGTTCAACGCAAAGAAGTATTCCGAGTCAACGCAAACATATTTACAAAAACCAGTATGACCACTACACCACCTTCTCTGGGAAAACTGAGAAGAGCAAGAAAAATAAGATTCGCTGAAGTTCTGATTCGAACTTGACGAAGGCGTAAAAATAGAGAGGATGTCTGTTTTGGTCTTGGACGTTTCATATCATGTTACAATGGAATGAATAAACATGTTTACCCTACACTTTGCATAAATTTTTGGAATCCTCACCAGAATACAGACACTGTACATCATTTACCGAGTAGGCACTGCTGTGTACTGGTTTCTTGTATGACGGTTCTAGAAACAAAAATTAGCCGAACAGTAGTGGAGAAGCACGAAAGAAAACCTTTCTCCATCGATCCACATAGGGTTTCACCGCGGCGGAAAGGACCAATCCAAGCGTTATGAACAAAAATGTTTGCACGATCACTTCATCCTTGTATGAATCACGAGCTAATGGAAAGAATTAGATATGAATCATGGCCAGACTGAATCATATTACCAAAACATGCTGTTTTAATGTCATTACTTGGACAAGTCTCGTCAGCAATACTATCACACGTGCCGTCTTTGACATTATCCAGACAAAACTGTTTGGTGCAATTGCTGCATGCTTTGGAATCGGTGACTGGAAGCTGGAAGATGGTACTGTTGGATCCACAGAAGCATTTACAGAATAATGTCGGCTCCACAGCCATAGCGGTCATCGCCAAAGTGGCCTAACACATAACACATGCATATAGCAATGTCTAGTCATGCGTGAATTCTCTCTTTGCTTTCTTACGATAATGAGCAATAAAAGCTTTAACATAGTCTTTCCCGAGACGTAGGAAAGTGTCGTGGCGGAAGAAGATCGGACAGCGAATCCCGCACAAATGCGAACTCAAATTTTGTTTATTTTTGGCTGCGGTCTTGTTCATTTTGTAGCTGCATCTTTTCAAAGAAGGTCTCTGTTTACTAGTGCTCTTATTCAGCCTTGCATATTAATATGCTTCTTGTTTTTATTGTCATTGAAATCGTCATCACTGCAGGCAAAGCATGAGTTCGCCATAAATTCTTCACGTAAACCAGCGAAGCAACGCGTCCCAAGTGCGTGGTATATATATGAGTGGTTCTGGTAGATATTGACGTTACGTAGTACGCTAAAGATAAACCAGAAGTAGGACACATTTAAAATCTGTGATTCTGATAGGATCATAAACTTTCTGCAGCTCATTTTCTGTTGTTAATCGGAATTCGCGAACTTCAGTCTCTGTACTCCAACTTCATGGGTTGACTTCGTTTGTTTTTTTTTTTTTATATTTATTTATTTTGCTCCAAACCGTACTTAAGGTTGAGTAATTAACTTCAGGTCAGAAATAGGCGCCTCTGAATGACGCCGATATTTGTCCCTTGATCATAACCGACATGATACTAAAATCAGATGCAATACATTAATGGCCCAGACTTAATGTCTTGTGTCACTGTCAATTGAGAGAGAAAATTAAGATACATTGTAGACGAGAATACAGGGATGCACGTAGGTTGACCCGCTGCTGTCCATGTAGAATGGTCACGAGAGGCGTGTTAGGGTTTAAATTGCAATGATATATCACTTTCAACTTTGTAACTAAACACCTTGTTTATAGTGGGCAAGGCTTGTTATTTCAATCAATCATTAAAATAGCAAGGTTAGAAGCAGCAACAATTCTGTTGATAGGATTGACACGGTTCAGTGAGGTTTGTCCCCTGAAGTGGTAGAATATCAGAGCAGATCTTTGACAGTGACTCGTACGGGATCTGAAATCGCAATACCTAGACCTGATGACCGTCTTTGATTGTACAATGTACCATCATCTTATTATTATTATGGGGGCTGACTGTAGGGGAATATACGTCTAAGCTTTCTACCCTTAGATGACAATAATTCTTTCATTATTAATAGGCATTTGAACTAGAAAAAGAGGAGTCCACAGAGAGGGGGCAAGTTGGTGGGAAAAGTGATGAATGTCACCTCCTTGTAGTTTAAACAACACAACTGGTTTATATGCCACCACCACTTTCCTTGTTTGATACTTCATTTCACATGTTCACCACGAAGTACGTCTTGTCAAAATATATTTCTACCATGGGCCGCCTTTCCTCTCTATCTCCCATACCCCGAAGCCTCACCCCCTTCTCTTCTCCGTCGATTAGATAGACGCTGCGCTCTTTTACTGTTTGCTGTGGTTGTTGTTGTCTTGCTCTGTATCTCTGCTGAATATATATGAATAGTTTAAAGTTATTTTTGTGTGCCCTGCACTATCCACAATTAAAAATGAAAGATGATGTCTTTTTTCTTTTTTTACATGTGGGGTCCAAGTATAGACTTCGATCGCCGCCAATCCCAATATGGCAAACCTTCTTGTGTTTGTCGCGGTAATTAACTTGCAACCTTTGTGGGACATTCCCTCTTTCGAATGCCATGGCGATTCATCCCAACGCCAACCTTACATTGCTTGCGGAGACCACCAGCGATTCGCTGTACGATTCACCGCCACATTCTCCCCTTGACAAGCCAGATGTCTTCTATGAGACCTTGGATTCGTTGGACCAGATTGACCTGAATACAACAAAGCAGCAGGAAGGCCATGTTGCTCGAGTACATGATGATAAGCATGAGAAGGAAGATCAGCACTGGCCCTTGACAACAACTACTTTACAAGGTAAAAAGGTCAAATTCCTTTTCTCTTCCCTCTTTTCTCTTTTTTTTTCTCCGCTCTCTGAAGCTCACCGTGTTTTTTTTTTACCTATGCTACCAGAAAAGAACAAACATCGACCCTACTACGAATCCGATAACGATAGTAGCAGTTATACCGATTCTGAAATGGAGCATTTTGATCCAGAAATGGAGGATGAAGAGAAGGCTGACCACAATTCTGTGGAAACACCTGAAATGAGTCAAGGATCGTCTTCTTCTTCGGCTTCCACGGAGGATTCCTATTTTGATGTATCACCGGCCAGCAGAAACGGATCTGCCGACACCGCCACCACCTCGCCAGGGACTCCTCCGAACGACTATCCCGATACGCCAGACGCAAGTCGCCGATCCATGCGGTTAAGCAAAGTCTCTGCCTCAGACCTTAACGAAATTCCGTTGGATGATACAGACAAAGAAACTGCAACCTCTGTTCTGAAACGAAGTAAACCTCCTCATCCCTCTCCCATTGATACCCAAGCCCGCAGACGTGACAGTACTGAAACGACAACGACGAGCACACCCAAAAGCATATTCTCCATCTGGTCGCCTTTCAAAGGGTCACCTTCTCGACGCACCTCCCAATCAAGCACTGCTTCTTCTACTCCCCTCCAACGCCCTTCAACCTCATTTACAGCTCGTCAACAAAAACGTCTTTCGCGTCCCCAGAGCATTGTGCAACTTCCAGCTTATCAAGAAGCCCTCCTGGCCCAGATGGAACAACTCAATAGCGCAAACACCACCGATCCGAAAGCACAAAAATTCCTTAGCATGAAACGACAAACCCTTCGCAAAAGTTTGTTAGCCATTCAAAACAAAAACGATGATTACGATTGGGGTAAAATCTGTGGATTCGTGAAAATAGGAGAATATTAACCCTTGCTTTTGACACAAGATTTTTGGACCACCGTCATTTGCAGCGCTGGCGCTGACACCCTCATGTTCCGAACAAAACAATTTTCCCAGCATATTCAATTTGGTATCCCCCCATCGATTCGCGGTATGGTGTGGCAACTGTTGGCAAAATCCAAAGATCCAGCCCTGGAGGCAAAATACGCAGAACTACTCAAAACGTCTAGCCCTTACGAAAAAATGATCCAAAGGGATCTAGCACGGACATTCCCTGGCCACAAATTCTTCAAAGATCGCGACGGTGTCGGCCAGGAAGGCCTGTATAATGTTGTAAGAGCGTACAGTGTATACGATCAAGAAGTGGGCTATTGCCAAGGCCTGGCCTTCATTGTTGGCCCATTGCTACTCAATGTAAATCAACCTCGCTTTTTCACCCCGACCATTGCTAACGTTACCGTTTTAGATGCCCGACGAAGAAGCATTCTGTGTTCTTGTACAACTGATGAACCGACATGGCCTTCGAGGTCATTTTACTCCCGATATGGAAGGCCTTCACCAGCGATTGTATCAATTTGAGTCATTAATGGAAGAACATTTGCCACACGTATCCCGTCACTTGGCACGTCAAGGCGTTACCTCCACCATGTACGCTTCCCAATGGTTCATGACACTATTTGCGTATAAGTTCCCCCTGAACCTAGTCTATCGCATCTACGACGTCTTACTAACCGAAGGCATCTGCTCCGTTTTCAAATTTGCCATTGCACTGCTTAAACGAAATCAGACTGCCATTCTAGGTCTTGATTTCGAACATTTGCTGGATTTCTTGAAAAATGGCTTATTTGAAGAATACAAGGTAAGTAAAAAAAAAAAAAGGAACTTTAATTTTTTCTTTTTCTGTATGCCCTAAAACGTAATTTACTCCTTGTCAGGATAATGATCGACGGCTCGTAGCGGATGCCTGTGTTCTCGAGATCCCACCCCGACGCTTAATCCAGCTTGAAAAGGAGCACAAGGCCCATATGGAGAAAGAAGCTGCCGATGCCCGTTTACTAGACGAACTGCAACGGACGCATGCTACACTCCGAAAACGGGCAAGCGAGCTCGAGGGCTCAGCACAGGCGCTCAAAACAGAACAAGCGGATGTACACCACCAGCTACGAGAGAGTCGACACGATCTGTCACACGTACACGATGAGAACTCCTCCCTCCAGACACTCGTCGATTCTCTGCGCGAAGAGGTGCAGACGCTGCCGTCCAAAATCGAGGCCGAATGCCGAGGCCAGTTTGATGCGTTGTGTGAAGAAAATGCATCACTGGTGGAAAAGAACTCGATTTTGGAGGACCGGCTGGCAAATATTGAGGCCCTCTTAATTGATATGAAAATGCGCTATGCCCAAAGTGAAAATGAACGGGAGGAGCTGAACAAAAGATTAGGCGGCATGAAGAAACTGCTAATGACCTCAGACCTCACTGTTTTAAAAAAATAGACACATTTTTCTGCTCGGCCATTGGCTGGAATTTGAGTTTGTCTGAACAAAAGCGGATACCACTGCATTTTTTTTTGTTTTGTTTAGTGGGGCCCATAGGCCGGACACGGGCCGTGCTCTGGGAGGGGTCTGAGGATCACCCTCAGAAACTTACTGAACTATAAATCAAAATGGATGTGTTTGGGGAATTGTCAAAGGTTTTGTAACAACCACGCGTGCTCCTTTGTTGTTTAAAAGACTTCTCTTAATATCAGCAAGCGCGTACTGGAGGTCGGAGTGTATGTGCATTGTGTTTTTTGTCGTCATTGTTACGACGAGCATATGCTAAAAAGAAAGGAAACAAGGCACCTCCTTAATGCAGATCAGCAAGTGTTCTCTAAAACCGAGGCATCCTAAAAGCGATGTGTTTCGATTAATTTTATCTACTTGTCTTTTAATTCTCTAAATCCACCTCACTACAACATCATTGGTTGTCTTACGAAGATTGCAATATATATTTACAAGTTTTCTAAGCAAAGAGAAGGCACATGTCTTATAAAGCAGATAATCGTGTTCTCGCCAGCTATATCAACAAAAGCTAGCCGGAAACGATTATATTGCTTTTACAGCTTTTTGCTTTTTTGATTTTTTTTGTGTGGTCCTTCACTGTGTAGGATTAATGGTTGTTTTCACAAAGTACAGTAGATGTCTACCCAACGCAGACGGTATAGACGATTTGTGTAGAAGAAAAAACTTTTTTTATTTTTTTTATTTGATAAGTTAGTTTGTTGTAACATGATCCTGTCGCAGCCACTATCTATGAATTCAGTGGCGAACTTGAACTTGATACGTCAGATGCACTTCACGGAGATGTCACGCAAGGCCACGCTGAATACATAAAAGTGTGATCGATTTTGTCTGCGGGCTGTCTATATCAAAATAAGACCTGAAGCGAGCACTGAGCTGACTAAGATAACGAGGATTGAGACAGTACAGTAGGCGCGCATTATAATTATACTTTTGGTGGACTGAAAACCTCATAATTTTATCGAGAATATAATTAGAACGAGTTGAAAGACCGACATCGGGATATGTACTGTATTATGTTAACTGCTCCTGATCAGCTTACCAAACGTCATCTTTTTTATAGAAATCTGTTCTGAAAGATAAGACTAATGGCTTCAATTACAGAAAGTCTACAAGAGATCTATGGAGCCGAAATAACAACAGATTCAGTTGATATCCATGAACACGATGAGGATAACTCGTGTCATGAAAGATTTTCTACATATCAGCTGATAGAAACTGTAACTGAAGAACAAAAACGGGATGACAATCACAATGAGGAGAAGGAGAAGGAGGAGGAGGATGCGATGATGCTACCGGCATTTGTGGCTAAACCTATAACAGAACAAAGAGCCCTTCTACAGGATGTACACAGTATGTTAGACTTGCAGAATCCTTTGGATGGGCAACTTGAACATTTAATAACCAAGAAACTTTGGGAGTTAAATTTTGCAAAAGGAAACAAACATTCAAGATTATTTTACTAGATAGAACTGCAAGAATAAATCATAGATAGTCTGGATAAACTATTTGCCAAATTTATATGTGGATGAGAAGTGTATAAAATAAAAATTTAACGAATATTTTATATTTCACTGCGAACAAAATTGGCGGACACCAAACTGTATAACATTAACGAGAATATAAGTTTATCGGGTATAATTATAACGCGCGCCTATTGTAGCTGAAGTTGTCAGCGATTTTTCGCAAAAGAACCGCTTTATCCTTTGCCGTGGCCCAGCGCTTGAACAACTAGTTAAAAAACATCTAGATCGTACGCTACGCACTCAAACAAGCATTATCATTGAAGAGAACAAACTAAGCAGCAAGAAATAGAAATAATTGCTCCAGAGAAGAAGCGGATCGAGCGAAAGAAACACAGGAGAGAGCATCTCACCTTAAAATTTACCAGCGGCTGCCGGCTGGCAAATGGCAGTGCTTTCCGGACAGGTTGTCTAAGAAGCGTATAGCCACTTCTATGGTCATTGGCAAACTATCAGCTTGATGATCAATGGCCGTGCTTGCAGGGGAACAAATCGACTACTGCAGCTAAAGAATCAAACTCCGAGCGGATGGATCAGAAAACACAACTGCGCCATCTGCTGCGTCAGTTCCCATTGATTCAGTTAAGGAAGGGCGCTTAGATTTGCTAGTTACTCCCCCAAGATGAATTCAAAGTAACTTAAAAGAAGCATCATATATAAAAGTGAATAATACTTCTTAGGAAAATTGCTAAACTGTAAATTCCTTTGCACTAGGTGCGGGCCTCACTTAACGCATATTTATGTGATAAGAACTGTTTCTTCTTTATGGATAGCTTTGTATTTGATGTTATGCTAGTGATAAATCTCATTGCATCTTGCGCTAACACCAATCAAACCGCATATTCCTTTACAGAGCGCGGTAACGTTTCACACGCTTTTTTTACTGTTGCGCATGGATATGAAGTTATATGTCTAGCTTAATACACATATGCTACTATTAGGAGCAACGTCTGTACAATATGAGTCAGTAATGTATGGACTTCAAGACAAAAGTAAAATGTAATCTATGCATCGTGAATATTAAAGATCTGGTAACTATGCTTTGCTTGTTGAGCATTGAGTGTCGGCTTAGCACCAACTTTGTGGAACATAAACGGCATCAGTCCGAGCAACAAGATGATAAATAGACAGTACACACCAACACAACACTTTTCCTTACTTCAGTGAATCCCGACAACATGGAAAATAAGCTACCGTTCAACGTAATAAAGTGCACTTGTTTATCTTAAAACGTAATTATTCAACCTATTCACAAGATCGACTCATTTCTAACATATGATGTTGCCAACCGGTGCACACGCGGCCTCCATTTTGACGGATACACAGTTGAGTATTCTGCAATAGAGATTGAACAAGGAAAGGATAATGTGTTAGGGCTTATTCACGAATATCCTCGCAACGAAGCATCTGTGCAACGCACATGTACAAAAACTCTTAGGACAGACAAGTCCCTGGATGACATTCGTCTTGATGACAACTTTCACGCCTTCCCATCTCAAGCATTTGCATACGACATTGCTGCTGAAATTGATTGCCGCTTGCGAAACCAAAATCAAGCACCTCTTCTAAATAGCAAAATTGGATATAACATTTCTTACCTTTCTTGGGGAGAAGCAAGTACCTGTCTAGATACATTTGAGTAATACAACTAACGAGATTCCTATCAGGTCCGTCTTTCTTCGAAATATATCAAAGCAAGCACCGACTTCAAAAAAGCTGTGCGAGAGGCTTTGAAGGAAGAAACTAACAAGAATAAGTATGAAGCATTACAAACCGTGTTTGGACGATTTGGTTATTACTATCCTTCGAGAATATTACTTGGTACGATAACTCCTACAACATGCGGCATTAAAACAGTAACCTCTTGTCTTAGGTGGTGTACTAGCTTGTAAGCAAGAACACTCGAACGTCGAGAGCACAGCTGGAGTAGATTCCCAGCACAATGAAGTTGAACCTAGTGTCGAAATAGCGGAAAACATAACAAGCGCAATTAAGAATCACAGACACTGGAAAATCATAGGTATACTGAGGCGCACATACGTTATAATTGCTAGACAACTTTTGTATTAGGCGGAGACTGCGGTTTGTTTTTCGTGAATGGACTAGAAGAGTGGAAAGAAACTACGAAGTCAGAGCCGGGAATTATCCAATTCAAAGGTTTGAAACCAGTATACGATATTCTGAAGGATAGCGAACGTTCTCAAGTGATGGAAATATACGATAAGGCCCTCTCCGATGGCGATTTGAGCCAAGCAGTAAATTCGAAGTGCTTTAAAGATATAAAAGAGCATGGACAAAGATGTGAGGACGAGGAAAGACCAAAAGAAATGATACAGTATCCGCAGCATGAGAAGGTAACTCACTATGGAGAGAAAGATGAACAAATCAAACCTGGAGAGATACATGGGGACAAGGACAGTACGAAAAAATCCGACATTCAAAGTATTCGCGTGGAGGAAAGAGCTGTGAATGACGGAAGGGAGCATGCCCAAGATGGCATCAACGATATTAGCGATGACTACAAAAAAGCGTTTGACGAAGAGAATGATGATGCAATAAACCAACAGAACATTACGGATATCGACGATAAACAGAATAACAGCGAATCTAGCATGAACAAAATAGCTGAAAATGGAAGTGAAGATTCATTAATCAAGCTTGGAGATATGTACTACACAGGAAAGGATGTAGAGAAGGATTACAAGAAAGCATTTGAATGGTACCAGCAAGCAGCATCTGAAGGCAATGCAGACGCATATACAAAACTTGGAGACATGTATAGATATGGTCATGGCGTGGATCTAGACTACGTCAAAGCAGTTGAGTGGTACGAAAAGGCAGTTGAAGATGGACATGGAATTGCGCTGAGCAATCTCGGACAGATGTACTACTGGGGATATGGTGTGGAAGAAGACGACGAAAAAGCGATTGAGTACAGCAAACAGGCGATTGAATGGTGTAAAAACGCAGCATATCAAGGAAAGTCAGATGCGCAAAACAAGCTTGGAGATATGTATTCTGAAGGACTGGGAGTTAATAAAGACTACTCCGAAGCAGTCGAATGGTACAAAAAATCAGCGGATCAAGGAAATGCAAGTGCACAAAACAATCTTGGAAGGATGTACCAAGTTGGGAAGGGAGTCAATGGGTCCGACTCCAAAGCAATGGAATGGTACAAAAAATCAGCGGATCAAGGAAATGTAGACGCACAAAACAATCTTGGATATATGTATTATAATGGACGGGGAGTCAATAAAGACTACTCCAAGGCAATCGAATGGTATAAAAAATCAGCGGATCAAGGACATCGTTCTGCGCAACACACACTTGGATCAATGTATCGTAAAGGATTGGGAGTCAATAAGGACTACTCCAAAGCAATCGAATGGTACAAAAAATCAGCAGATCAAGGACATCGTTATTCGCAATTGAAACTTGGAAATATGTATCGTGAAGGATTGGGAGTTAATGTCGATTACGACAAAGCAATAGAATGGTACAAAAAATTAGCAGATCAAAGATCTTCAATTGGAAAAATGCGTCTGAATGAACTACTTCTGCTCAAAGAAGAAGAAAATAACCTAAGTCAATCATCCTTAACAAATTCTTAAGGGTCTTTGATTTTGTTTTAATGACGTTGTATATAGTACAGTTGTCTGACTTTTTTTTTCTTTTTCTGGCCAAATACATCCCTTCATCTGGATGCATAACTTGAAGCTAATGTTATTCTCTCAGAGGAGAAAGAAAAGTTAGCCAGTCCTCCTCCGGAGCTAGGAGGATCAGTCGTCCTATTTCTCCATCGCCTTTCCGTACTACCCTATCATACCATGCTCCAAGAAAGACATAATTGGTCATCCAGTCTTCACTTGTGAACTCAAATCTATCGTTGCTTCACTATTTCGTGCTAGACTGGTACTAAACCGGCTTAACCGAAAGATGGCATTGCATCTTCATGAGCTTGCAGACAGTATTTTTAGAACTCTTTTGGGCATTCAAACTTTTAATTCACTTTGGCTGATAAAACCTCGCAATATATTCCCTAGCAGGTAGATATGAATCTTGCCAGAACATATCTACTAACGTCATTGAGTATAGCGATCCCAAAGGAACGTCCTGATGCACATGGCCAAAGTTTGACGACACGCACCCCGCTTTTTCTTCATTGACATAAATAGGGATGAATGTCTTGCTATACTCTAGCATCTAACATCACCAAAGGGCGATGAACAAAAGGCTTTGTCATCGCACTGCAAAAGTGCGTTGTCCGTTTAGTTACAGGTAGACCATGCTCGTTAGTGCATTAAAATTTAGAAAGGAAGCAAGGTGGTTACAAGGGCTAGGAGTTGGACAAAAATAAAAGTTGATTACAAGGAACATGCTCGTCTAGAGAGTTATAGCTCGTCTCCGTCGATGGTTCGTACCAGATTGGCTCGATGGATAACACAGGTACTGTCTACGTATCCCAGGATCTCCTCAATCTCATGACTCTTTGCCCGTCGGATTCTCAAAATCTCTGTGGAAGCGTAGTTGACCAGGCCCTTGCCGATTTCCACTGTTTCTCCATCTGCTTTCCTCATCACAATGCGAGCAGCTTGCTCAGCAACGAATTGACCCTCTACATCCACCACACCAGCAGCAAATAGACTCGATCGATCCTTGGAAGTAATAGCCTTTGCTGCGCCTTCGTCAATATAGATCACACCGGCAGTGTGCAAACCGTGCAAAATCCACCACTTTCGATCGATGAGCGGATTATTCTTTGCTGTGAAACGTGTATGAAGAGGTATATCGTCATCCTCAGATTGAATAATTTTGAGAATATTTTGCGCTTTCGATCCATGAGTAATAATTGTTGTTACACCCGCAGCTGTTGCTAGATCTGCAGCAATTAGTTTGGTTGCCATACCACCTGTGCCAAGTGCAGATCCACCTGAGGCAACCGATACTAAGAAAGGGAAATGAGTTTACGAACTAGCAAAACCCCTTTATTTTTCTTACCTTGCTCTCTCAAAGCTTGTAGGTCATCACAGACATTCACGGGTTTGGCATCTGGATTGGTACGTGGATTATCCGTATAGAGACAATCAACGTCTGTCAATAAGAATAAATAATCGGCCTTGACCATGCCAGCTGTAATGGCAGATAGCGTATCGTTGTCACCAAATCGGAGTTCCTAGCCACGTTACTTTAGAACAAGACGCGTTCGCCCACTTTTGCTGAGTACCTGCGTGGAGATGGTATCGTTTTCATTCACAATTGGAACCACTCCCATCGTCAATAATTCTTCGAGACAGTTGACCGCGTTCAAGTATTGTGATCGCTACAAGGAAAAAATTTAGATGAAATAGTTTGGTTTCAGTTTTCCTACATCGGCAAGGTCATTTTTGGTAAGTAAGATCTGCGCAACCGGTTGGTTGAATTGCCCAAACAAGTCGTCGTACAAAGCCATTAAACGTCCTTGTCCAACAGCAGATACGGCCTGCATATAGTGCGTCAGCGGAAAATTCTCAATTTTTTTTGTTTCGTTCTTTTTACCTGTTTCGTCGCCAACTTTGTTGGTCTCTGTGCCATATTAAGACGTCGAAGACCTGTGCCTACAGCAGCACTCGTAACAAGAACAACATGGTGACCAAGTGCCTTGAGCTTCAGGATGGTCTCAACGATGCGAGAAAGATTTGATAATAATGGGAAATGGGTATGTTCATCGCAAATAGTGGTTGTTCCGACCTTGAGTACCAACGTAAGTGATGACTTTTGTGGACGGTGGGTATTTCGCTGATTTTTATGAATCATGTTTCAATATTGAGCGAGATGTGTGAGACCGGAGACAGGGAAAAAAAAGAAGAGCGCTTTGTCTTTTTTTTTTTTTATATAACGCATAGTGAGTCATACTTCCCCCACACAAAGCCACACCAACCTCCCCGCACGTCTTTTTTCTCTGTTTCCATGAGGATGCGTAAATAGATAACTTTTTCCATGTGAAACCCATGATTCTACTTCAGAACTAAAACAGTTTCTCATCGTACTGCTCAGTCTCTTGTGTGTCGGAAGGAAAAAAAGAAATAAAAGGAGATCAATTGCACAGCTATCCAAACGCCTTTCTTGCTCTTTTCTTTGTTCGGCGTAATGTACTTTAAATCTGCATCTATCCTGGTTGCTTTCGCTAGTTACTTGGTGATCTCTAGTGCCCAAGGTAATTTTTAAAATTGAAATCGAAGAAACATCACTAAATAGGCGTATTAGCTCCGGCTATAAGCTCACTCACATCCAAGTAAGTAATGATTTGTGAAGTATTTAAAGATTACTTACGCTTTCTGAAGAATTGGATCAATCACCGGTACTTTTACTGGCACTAGTGAAACGTCTATGGTGAATTCAGCCTCATCTGCCATAAGCCGCATTTCCTCTGCTATCCAGCCGGGAACTTCATCGACAACTAGCTCTACAAGCTCTACAAGCTCTATGGGTGCTACAAATCCTGGCAATGCCGGCAATGCGATAACAACGAATTTCTCCTCCACCATGGTTCTTCAGGCTGCAGCTCTAGTTGCACTGTTTGTTGCCAGCTTCGTTGTCATGTTAGCTTAACCACTTTCTAGACGCCAGTGAGCTTTTCTTTTTTCTCTAAAGCTAATTCATAATAAAAACGTATGTTTTAAATCAATGGAACCTCGCGAAACAGCAAGCGAAAAGCTTATTTCCTATCATCGTGACTGCATTTTTAGACATCCCACGGCAATTGTTAACACCCATTGACAAGTGCATGCAATTCTGTCTGATTAATTGTACTCTTTGTACGGAATGCACAATGTTCTTGAGTTACCATACATCACCGCCCAAGTGAAACAGTAAATTATATTTTAATTACATTTTCTTTGGTAGAGAGACATGAAGTAAGAGCGAGATAACACAGACTCACACCTCCGTATTTGAAAAGAAAAAGGGGCTAAAGCCTAAATTTATCGAATTGAAATAATCTGTATTTTAGGTGAAAAAAATAATACTTACTGGGTTGGGCCAACGTAGTGGATCCATGCACTTCGCATTGGAGCTTTTGTTTATTTTCGGTGACATTCTAATTCTAATGTTGGCTACCAATAGGCATGTCATTGATGATGACACGATATCAAATGTGATGTACCTACATATTGCTTAATTAATATAGAGCGAACAACGGGGGGGAGTGAACAGATAATCCTATACAGATTTCCTATGTGACCCGTTCGTGGTTGCACAACATCAAGGTTTGGGTAAACAATTTAACAAATTTCTCTCAAACCTCACTGTGCCCGACACTGGAACAAGGAAAAGCCAGATCAACAGGAAAAATGATTTACTGATCGGTGAAAGTTCTTCCAAAAGAATGATTTTCCTTTATAAAGAAAAAAGGACAAACTTTATCCAGGAGAGAAAAATGAATAAGGCATCGAAAACCTATTATCGTACGTGAAATTTAATATTGATAAGCACACAAAAAAAATCATGATCATCATGATAGCAATGAGTATCTTTGTTTTCTTATTTTCAATTTTTTTTTACACTGCCATTGGTCAAAGAGAAAAATACAAATGTGGTAGAGACGCACGATAATGCAATACGCCGTGAGAGTCTGGGAAATCAGCATCGTGCACGGTTGGTCAAGTCTAACAGAGGTAGTACACTCACCTAATGAAAATTCACAGACAGATTTTCATTTTTGGCTGGATGAAAAATAGCACTTCCATTATGCAATCTGTCTTCTTGAAAGCCATCTACAAAATCCACTTGAAATGTTTGCAAATATTAACGACATTATACGGTTTGCGTGCAGCGTTGAAGCTATTGGCTGATAATTATCACTACCTCCTTTAGGCATCTATTTCTACCTGGGAACCAGCTCGCGTGGTTTTGGCGAGTGTATCTGCCGATTCGATATCACGCATATTCCGCTGCTGCTTCGACGACGCCCGCTAGTTGTCTGTACTACGTGATATATGCTCTTCTCGAGCTTATATGCTTTGTTGGACTTCATTATAAATACGTAACCAGATTTAAATCAGGGCCTTTAGGAGGCCGATACGCAAGCCATTTACACGCTGATCATGTTTTCTGTTCGTGCGCTTTGCCTTTTTTTTTTTTGTAGAGCAGCTAACGGCATCCTCTTGACGTATAAAGTAATAGCCTTTGTTCTCCTCCAAAATGTACAATGATGGAAGTAAATTGTTTGAGAGCACTCAGTAGACAGAGAGATTTTTAACCCCAATTGCAAAGACAGCTGATAACGTAGCGTCGGTGGAAGTGGTACCCGCTGTGACTGCCCGATTTGGTCATCTGAATCGAAGAGAGGGAAATCGATATACTTTTTAAGATAGAGCCCATGGCTAATTGGATAAAGTAAAGATCATAGATGTACGTTTGTTGAAGTTGAGGTGGAGAAGGTTGTCTTCCTATATTTTTTTATAATTGCTATCCTGATTTCTGAGGGTCAGGTCCCAAATTCGATGACGTAAATGAAAAGCCAATATATAAGAGGTGGACAAATCTCCGTTTTCTCTGCTTCTTCTAGCACCGCACCCTTTCCCCTTCTCTTTTCTGTGAGCCTTGCTCTTTACGACTTTTTTTTATTATTGTTCTTTACTGACATTTCGTTTGCAACACAATACCGAAAACGCCTGTGTTTTCTGCTCCAGACATGGCTCAATCGCAAATAAGGAGAAACGCTTGGGATGGGTATGTAACACGGAATCTACCTCAATGGCATTGCTCCATCTTTTGACCATGACTGCTTGCGTGGCAAATACGTCAATGGATTCAAAAGATTAAGAGACGAAGACAATTGCAGAGACTTTGAACTGTAACGAGCGGCAACTGACACAGTGGCTCTTTAGACCCACCGGACGGTCACCTGCGGATGTCAGGGCAACCGAAATGTTGCACTTGTACATTTACGACTACTGCAAGAAACACAACTTTCTCCAGGCAGCTCGTATCTTTGCTGTAGAGGCGGGAGTGCCAGTCGAGTCACCCCCTCCTGTTGACGTATCAGTTGGCTTTCTGTCTGATTGGTGGGGAGTCTTTTGGGACATGTATCATGCGAAACAAAGAGATGCTCAAGTAAGCAAGGAGGCGACTCTTCATGACGAGGTAAAGAATGGAAAGTTTCCGATCATGTTTTGACTCGCATTGGCAGTATCATGAATACCTCCGAATGAGGAGAGAGGAAGCATTGCAACAGCAACGAGCGTATACCATGCAGCAAGCGGCACAGCAGCAACATCAGCAGTTCCAGCAACGTCGTGCTTCTGAAGCTCAGAGACTTGCCCAAAATCAACCACAAAATCATCCTATTCACCATACGTCTCAGCACGATCCAGCGCATCATCCTCAACATCCACAGGCACAGCACCCTAATCAGACACCACACATGCCAAGTGTGCCTTCACAACAAACTCCGTTGTCACGGGACCATCGCCCGTCGCCTGCAAGTAGTACGGCCTCTCTGCCGCATAGCGCAATGCCGCCGCCGACGAACACCATTGTACATACTCCACAAAGCATGCCCGCTACATTGCCTCAGCAACAAATAGCAGGGAGACATAACGCGTCTCCGTCCTATTCACCGCAGCAGGTGCAACGAGCAAATGCAATGGGGGCAGATGCGATTGGTCATCCGGCGGCGGAGGGCATGATGAATTCACCAATAACAGGAGCCCAGGGCGTGCCGATGAATGCACATGGGCAACCAATGATTAACATGCCTCGACAAGCAGGGGCCGTTCAGGTCTCTACCGCGATTATTAATACTTGTATGAATGCCATTGGTCTTGGTGGCCATGATCCGCAGACATTGACACCAGAACAAAAGGTAATTCCAAGCTTCGTGATGGTAGACTTACATTTATGCGAAAGGCTACGCTGAATAACCAAATACGACAATATACGATGCAATTGAATCCATCCAGTATGATCCGCAATCCGTAAGTCGGTCTTTTTAGGGAAAAAGCGCTTCTTACGCTCCTGGACTACCAGCAACTTGGTTGGTAACAGTAATTCCGCGTATATCCAGCATCGAGCCATTATGAATCAACAACTAATATATCAGCAGCAACAGCAAGCGCAACAACAGCAGCAACAGCAAGCGCAACAACAACAGCAGCAACAAGCGCAACAACAACAACAACAACAACAGGCGGCACAACAGCAGCAGCAGTAGCAGGCGGCACAACAGCAGCAAGCGCAACAGCAACAACAACAGCAACAAGCGCAACAGCAGCAGCAGCAGCAACAAGCACAACAACAACAGCAGCAGCAGCAAGCAGCACAACAACAACAACAGCAGCAGGCACAACAACAGCAGCAGCAGCAAGTACAACAGCAGCAGCAGCAAGCAGTACAACAGCAGCAGCAAGCAGCACAACAACAACAGCAGCAAGCAGCACAACAACAGCAAGCCCAACGCCAGCAAGCCCAAGGGCAAACCCCTTCCCAGATGACACCACGGCAGCAGCCGCAGCAGCCGCATCCGCAAGCTGCTCAAGCAATGGGTCAGAATACAATAGTGGATGCAACGGCACGAGCCGGAGCAGCAGGACAGTCAGGTAGCATGGAGGATCCAGCCCGCGTTCCGATGAAGCGTAGGAATACCGCTGATCCTTATTCTAAAGGGAACGGACAACCAAGAACACCGGGTCCAGTAGCAAGTGGACAAGGAGCGGTGGGGCCAGGGCAAATGCCAGTATCTACGAATATGCAAACTCCTAATACCCCAAACATGGTTGCGGGTGGACCATTTCCTAATGATGGTAAGAATTACTTTTGACATGGCTGTTTCAACTGAGATCGACGACCTAGCTGCATTGAATATGATGATTGCGAGACAAATGTTTGGTAAAAACACCATGGTTTCAGGCGTTGCGCCTCCGAACCAGCAGCAGCAGGTATAGTTTCTTTTGACAAAATGGCTATGTGCGACGTTTATGTTGGTTCTAGTTCCTTGCGATTCAACAGCAGCGCATGGTGGCAGCCCAAGCTCAAGCTCAAGCTCAAGCTCAACACCGTAGATTGTTGCAACAACAACAACAGCAGCAGCAGCAGATACAGGCTGGACAGACGCCGATTGTTAGCCCTAATACAGGTATGCCAATGGTGGTGGGTGGCTCACCTCAAGATCTCGATAAAACTCGAGATGCAGCCGCGGCAGCGGCCATGTATCAGCAAAGACGGCCAATGCATATGATGATGTCTCAGCAGCAATTTGCTGCTAGACAGCCAGATACGCACCCACAGAAGCGACAAAAACATAATCCTGAAGGGGACGGCAGCACGAATGGGTCCTCCGGTAATAACCAGTCGCCTCAACTACCTGCAGCGGGGAGTCCACACGTTATGAACACGAGCCAGGCTGCTTTAAACCCTAATAATCTTCCTACGTCGGGGCCGCAAGAGCCAGCGATGGTGATGCAGCAGCGTTTTGCACAGCAACAACAGCAACGTACACAACAGCTTCAGCAGTTTGACCATGCGGTGAAGGCAGAGAAGTCCTCACCTCAGATGAACCGTGGTAATGCCTCCAATCAACAAAAACAGGTACCCCAGGGGCAGCAACAACCGCCGTCGCAGCAGCAGAATTCGCAACAGACACAGCAGCAACAACAGCAGCAGCAGCAACGTATGTCCTGGAACGTGGGATTGGATATGGGTTCAACCGGACTTGTTTCGGGTACCAGTGAGAACTCCCAGTCACCGGCACATGCTGTTGCGGTGTCTTCCAATGCAGCATTTAACACAAGCATGTCATTTGATCTGGAGAAGTTTATGAACGACAGCGAAGGTTATGGAGAGATCTTACTTTCGGGGGACGATAATAATGATCCGAGTATGCTGATGGGGGATGAGCACTTTACTGGCGGGTTTCTTGCCAGTATGAGTGGTGGGTTTGGTGTGGATAATTCGTTAGCTATTCCAGTGACTGGACAATCTTTGCAAATGTATGGCGAGCTTCAAGGACATACCGGCAAAGTGTCTACTGTTGGGTTTTCGAACGACGGGCAATGGCTGGTCAGTGCCGGTAATGACAGAAAGGCACTTGTGTGGAATGTTCAGGAGAAAAAAGTACGATTTACAATTGAGGGTCATACGGCCCAGATCACCTGCGCACGATGGAGCCCGGATGCTCGTAACCTTGTCGCTACCTGTTCGCATGACAAAAGTGTGCGTATTTGGGACATCGCGGCGGCAATAGCTGAGGGGCGGCCGATCAAGCTGCTGTCGAAGTTTGACTGTTCAGACATTGTGACGGCGGCGGATTTTGCACCGAGCCGGTCAGATATCATCTGTTCCCTGGACATCGACGGCGAGTTTAGGATGTGGAACCTTACGTCTTCTAGCTGTGAAATGACGATTCGCATGGTAAATGGTGGGTTTGTGACAGGGAGACTCACGGTTTGCTTGTAGGCGTCGAAGGGTAATTTCTCCACGTCCAATCCTTTGCGTTTCCATCCTCGACTTAGCAACGTGGTTGCGTGCGCGGTGGGAACGCATCTGTATATTGTTGACATTAGCAAGGCCAAGAGCAACGGACCCAACATATCGACGGACAACGTTGCGGTGCGGACGATTAACACGGACCACCAAAAATACATCTCATGCATTGACTGGTCTGCGGACGGGAACTATTTGGTGACGTCTTCAGAAGACAAGATTCGTCTTTACGACACATCACATTGGAAGGCGATGGATGAACAGCAGGCGCAAAGCAAGATCTGCGGATGTGCATTTGTGAATAGTGTCGGCAATGGCGACAAACATCGGGTGGTGTACGGCGAGTACGAGGCGATATACATGTGGCAGCCCGGTGTGGCAGGAGCGCAACCGACGCGCGCAGGGACACCGTCGGGGACAGTGATTGGGATTGGATGTACCCGGACAGGAGGACAGACCGTCATCGCATCCGCCAGTAACCACAAAGAAAAGAACCTGGTACTGTGGAAAGTATAAACAACACGCCGTATAGTTTAAGATTATTTCCCTATTTTCTTTCTTTTTTTTTCTTTTCCTTTCGCTTTCCTTGTTTTGCCCTGGAGTAAATAAAAAAAAAAAGTCCTATGAGTACATAAAAAAGAACACGGAAGGGAAGAAGGGACTTGGAGCGACAGGTTGTTACAACTCTCCCTGTTGATCGTTTTTCAAGCAGCAGGTACTTAAACAATGCGGGTGAAGCTATTTACAGGACCCCAATTAAAAAGGGCTGGGTGTGATCAGCCATAAAAACCCTATGTGCAGAGAAATTCCGTCTGGAGTACACTATCTCCCGCAAAATCCAAAGGTATGAGGAAGGGATGTGCTCTCCGCAATAGAGGGACAGCAGCTTTATTTATTTCCTGTCAAGGAGAATGGCACAAGTAAGGCTGCCCCATCTGCAAATTTGTTATTGCAACATAAAACATGTGCATTGATTACTTCAGATTTTCGTGCAGAAATGATTTGTTTTACGGGTGTCAATTTGCGAAGGAGAGAGGGAAAAAAATGCACAGCAGACAAGAGCGGTCGACGAGGAGCTGGGAAAGGAGGAACAAGGGGAAGTGTGTATGTGAGTGAGTGAATGTGTGTGTGTTTGTGTGTGTGCGTGTACAAGACGGAGACGGTTGGTGATAGCAATGCAAAGAAAGAAAGAGGGTGAGCGTGTATATGTGTGTATGTGTGTGTGTGTGGAAGCAGCTGAGAAAAAGAAGAAGTGGTAGAGAGGAAAGAGACAGATCCCGATATTTCCCATTTTTGCTTGACGTTATCAAGGGTGTTGAAATTAAAAGGAGAGAAAATCTTTTGTTTCCGGCGGATCAGCGTTCCGCTTTCCACGTAAATGTTATTGCCCCACATGTGACATTTGAGGGTGCTGTAAAACATGATCATCTGCGGCTGATATTATAATAAATGCAACCACTTTAGAAGGGCGCGCGTTTTTTCTTTTCCTGGCGACGCTAATACCAATGCATTACGTAAAGTCCTTGATGCTTGGGGTTGTTCGTTGATAGGGTTTTTTGCAACTCCGTTGCTAGGTAGCATAAATCGAGGGATGATCTCAACGCGAAACAATCGGCATGGTAAAATGAAACATGCGTTAACTGCTCCTTTTTTCTTTTATTTTTTTTTCTCATAGTACTGGTTATTTTATGGAGTTGATCTTGTATACTTCAATGGTCTATCCGTTAAGAAATGCATCTTTACTGATTAGATCCTGATTCCTCGTGTATCCCATGCATGCGTAATGAATTAAAATGGAAAAAGTTTTATTGAAAGCCTAAAGCTAGTAACGTTCCGTTGTCATGTACAATTCGGCAACAAAATAAAAAAATTATTGCGGAGAAATGGAGGAGCTGAAATGAAAAAAAAAAAAAAAAAAAGAAGGAAACCGAGAAAATATAAGCAAAATAATGCGAATGGGGTGTATATGTGCGTGAGAAGAAGAAGAGAGGTAAGGAGTAGAAGGATCAATTTATAAAACAATTGGAGAGGCGCAAAAAAAAAAGTCTACCGGCTTTTGCTGTTGCTATAAAGGGCCGTAACAACATGTGTGGAGATGACAAAACTCGATCTTCTTTTTATTGGGCTGTTCTCCCTTTTTTTTTTTTTTTCCTTTTTTTTTTTCTTTTGTCAATAAAAGGGATGTGGCGAGGTCGGTGATAATGGAAGGTATCGCTGTTTGCGGATATATGTATTGTGTAATGGATCAAAATCCCAGCATCGTGAACACTGTTCTTGCAGACTTAGGAAACGGTTACAGGTGGGACATTTTTTGTGACAATCCGAGCAAAACCAATCCGATGAGAGAGCCTTGTCGCATGATCCACACATGACTTTGTCCTCTTGATGATGATCCTGCAGTGGTGAAGATGGTGGTGAAGGAAAGGCGTCCATCGTAAGCGGAAAAAGAAAAAAAAAAAAGAAAAGGAAAAAGAAGTTTACGGATAGTAATATAAATAAAAGAGAGGAAAGGCGATGGATAATTAGGAAAGAGGGACTACAAGGGTAAAATTGCCTAGACGACGGCAATAAGGAAACGACAACGGATGACAGTGATTAAGGAAGAAAAAAAACCCAGCCAAAATAAAACAGAAAAGAAGAATAAAAAAGATTGTATATTTATATTATTTGGAAAGGTATGCACAGACGTCTATCAAACCAAAAATAAATGTTGACATTCAGGGATAGTACAAGGCAAGTTGGGGATAGTACACGTGGTGAGGTTGATCTTCTCCCTATCAACTGTACTGTAAAACCCTTAATTCATAACTTTTTGTAAGAAAGAAGAAAAAGGGGAAGTCTCATGGGATCTTCTCGTTGTCATCAATGTCTTTTTTATCCGATCCCTTTTTCCTTTTCAATTTTTACCGAAATAAAATCATTACAGCTTGAACCGCGCAACTCTTTTCTTATTGTTTTCCACCTTAAAACCCCCTTCCCTTACTTATCCTCCTATAGTTTCCCTCAAATGACCGTCTCTGTCTCGATCGCTCTATCTATTTTTTTCTTCATTTTCATTTTGTTTTTATTAAGACCGATAGAATAGAAACAGTTCTTTTCATATTTCTTGTTTCTTTTCTTGACCTCGTGTCTTAAAGCAAGGCGAAAACCTGATTCTTATGCATCTGCTCCCTTCAAAACTGTCCTGCGTTTCTTTTTCTTTCTGAGCATTAAAAAAACCTTTTTTAAGTTTGTCGCATTAGCGAAAGTTCGGCTTGGTATGTCTGTCACGGTCTCCACAGACAAGAAAGTTAACGTGGCCCGTGAAATGGGGCTGAGTTTGCATTAGAAAGTGATCCCGTCAACTAGAAAAATTCCATCGTGCGGATCATCTCTATGTTAACTACCCTCCTCCTATATGGATAAAATAAATAACGCCACCTCCGAATTTTTGCATTTTATTTTTACCTTTCTGTCAAAATGAGTTTGCTTGCGTTGTCTTGATATATTTGAACAATGTTACACGCCAAGTAATTCTTTGATATTCACATGGAACATCCTTATTCCTTTATGTTTAACATCCGCCATTACCTACTAACCTGTTTTTTCTTGGTAGAAAACGCTTTGACAAAATAGAAGATGGAGTTTAAAAAATAAACATACTTCCGCCAATCATCTTTCAATGATACTCTGCTATTTGCATGGTAAAAAGCCAAAACCTTTTGCATGATTGGCCAACCTCTTGTACGTCCTGCTGGCACTTCCGTTACCATGCATTTGATATCGCCGTCGTGCATGCCATCTCTATTCTTTGTGCACATGTGACATTTTTTTAGGATGAGGATCGTCAGTAAAAGATGATCTTGAAGCACACAGCATCAAACTTTCACGGAGTGATGAAATAACAGAGACAAAAAAAAAATTTTTTTTTTTTTCATTGTTGAAGGGACTAGAAAAACAGAAGTTTCTCACTTTCGTTGTAATTAACTACAATCATCTGTGGCTGTACTTTTAGATTAAGTTTACACGTTGTTCTGCAGATTCAATCTTTTTCTTTTTTTCTCACATAAATTTGAGAAAGAGATGGAGAGAGAGAGAGAAGGGGTGGGAAGGAATAGGTTATTTGAGTTGGAGCCTAAGGGTTGCTTCTCCTACCCTGATCTTGTGGAACTTGTAAGACGGTAGATCTTTCGTTTGAATGGCAACACCAAGAAACAGTTTTTATGACCTACTGTACGCCAAGGTTATTCTATCTGAATTTGGTGATGGAACGCATGGGTTTAGTCATCGGAGACTAACAAACAATAAATCGCTTACAATTGCAATAAACCTAATTTTTTTTACAGCCCGGAGCCAATTCCCATCGGATGGCTATTTCCTTTCGGCAGCACTTATTCGACAATCTACTGATAGGTTCTATCAGAAAAATCTAGCGTTCTAGAGCGCATGGACTAGGGTGATGCCAAACCTGTCTTCAAAGTCAGACAGGTCTGTAGTATATCACAAAAAAAAATAACGCATGAAGAGTACAGATAGCAATGGCCGGTTATGTTATCTATCTATAGATCTATATTGGCTCGGTTTATAAAATCATCAGCCTCGAGTCAATTCATGTATGCAAAAAGCTTAAACAAAGATAAGAGACAATGATCTGCAAGTGGGCGGTACAAGTATTCACCCGAGCCAAGGGCAAGATAGACATAGTTTGGTAATAGAACATATGAAATAGCTTGCATTGGTGTTTAGTAAGAGCTATATGTATGACTATAAGGTTTTGTTTGATCGATCCATATGTTTAAATTGAATCCAAGTTCGTTGATCATCTTCTCAGACAATGACTAATGCTTTTCACCCTTAACCTCATGTGCTTTTACTTTAGGATGTCTTTCCAGAGATGTTTTCTTTCCCCGTCCTGGCCGTTCTAGCCGCTCTAGCCACTCTGTGCCTTGTCCAAGTAATCCAGAGAGCGTTAAATAAAATAAATAAAAATCACGCTACGGAACACGACACGTGGTCTAGACTACGTGAATCACTTCGTCATGGCCACGCTTGTTTTTTTTTTTTTGCGCGTCCACTTTTTTTATATAGCCGAATAAAGAAGGTATCACGTCTTGACTTTTAAGGACGGTGTTTTGTGCCATGCCGAGCATTGTACCTGGGGTTGCACAAACAGGATGTGTCACAGACCTTTTTTTTTTTACATCAAGCAGGGTGAGATCTACAGAAGCAAATCACTTGTATTTTTTTTCTACCAACGCAAAGGTAGTTTAGAAACTTCTCCCACATTTTAACGTAACAAATATCAGGTTTTAGCACTGTCTGTGGAAAACGCAATGTCATGCCGAAAGACAAGGTTCCACAATCGTGATAACCAATAAACGGTAGACCCGTTACGAAGGTTCCCTTAAGAAGTAAGTATGAAAAGACTTCGGTACAGGTGTTATGGAGACTTACTGCTTTCCAGGGTTCCCTATATGCTTTTTTATCAATATAAACCTCCCGTGCAGAAAAAAAACTATTTCATCACAATCTGTATAAAGATGGATACCACGGAAAATTGAACGTTGAGGAAGATGAAGGTTGTGGGCGTTATTTTCCTCCGTATACGGTACTCCTATTGGTTAGGAATGCGTTAACAGAATACCTCCCTTCCTCTTTGTGAAGGAGAATGCTTTTGCGTCAATTAACAAACAGTGCGCGATAAAGAAGGTTCGCTTACTCTTTCCACGTATGTTAGTTTAGTAAACTCATCTTTTTCCCATGAAATTTTATACTGTCAAGATCCGTGTCATGGGTTTGAACATTTGGCTATATGCTCTTTTTTTTTTTCAAAGGAAATAGTGATTTGTCAAAATGGATGAATGTTCAAGTGTAGCTATATTACATGTACTTCTGAACGCCGCATGGTTGAGCACAGTAAGGTGTAGAAGGGTGTAGTTGTTGTTGTAATGCTTTTCATTTTTATCAGTTACGAATGATTGTACCGTTATCATTGCGTCTTCACTGATCAAATTTTTTTTTCATCCATCTGCAGATCAAAAAAAACTTTGTATGCAGTGTACTGTTTCTATAGGGACACAGAACGCGTGTGGTATGCATAATAAAACACCTGCCTTGCATTTATAATATGGTTTTCGATGCAAAGTTTTATAGCGTGTCTGCCCAAGCAAGATGAATTTGGTAGTTTATGCAAAGGTGTTCTGTTGAACATGTAACACCAGATGCACGCGGGCCAATTT
Source organism: Saksenaea oblongispora B3353 (assembly GCA_000697495.1). NCBI lineage: Eukaryota > Fungi > Mucoromycota > Mucoromycetes > Mucorales > Saksenaeaceae > Saksenaea > Saksenaea oblongispora. The sequence goes on along the minus strand of JNEV01000848.1, from coordinate 24,699 downwards.
TTTTTTTCTCACACACAACTCAGCGTGTTCACCTTGTTCCTGAGTTACAGATTAAAAAAAAAAAAAAAGATAAAACTTTATGTGAAACACGTGGATAGTTATAAATTCTAAATCCGCCATGAACAAATCCGAACGGCTGTATTCCGTTTCATTTTAACAAGGACATGATGAAGAAGAAGAAGAAGCATAGACATGATCAATTTTTTTTTTATTTAAACGAAAAAAGCGTGTCTCTATGTTGATGATAAACATGCATCGGAATTGAAACTATGATCGAATGGTACGGATAAAATAAAAAAAAAAGAAAAGAAAAGACGATGAACAGACTGTGCATAAAGTGACGAGCATATTGAAATCCAAGGATATCGTGGTTGTAACAGGTAAATTTGTACTTTCAACTGGAGAATCACAGATGGTACTAAGTTATCAAAGCATAGCTAATATTTAAGAGCATTCTCATCCCTAGTATCACTCTCGTGACAAAGGTGGCACTGAACATAGTTTCTATTCAACTGGACCAGTGACTCTTACTAGGGGTAATAAAATATGAATAAGTATCAATGCTTCACATGGGTTGTTCTAAGGAGCATTAGTTAAACATATGCATCAGGTAAGTTGAATTCGTTTTCGTATGTCAAAAAAAAAAAGTTCTACAAAAGGAAGGGTTATAAATCACATAATCCTATTATATAGCTTATAAATATTTGTTTAACGACAGAAGAAAAAGAAAAACGAAAAAGGGGTGTATGCAAGCCAATTGTCGATCATCAAGGTTAAAAAAAACCCTTGATCGGTTTTCCCCTTTCCATCTTTTTTTTTTTGTTTCGGAGATTGATATCTATCAGGTGATGACACTCATTTGATTTTTTTTTATAATTTTCTTTTACTGAGAAAAAAAAAAGAAGAAGAAAAAGAGAAGATCTTTGGGCTATAGACATGAAGAAAAAGGGGAGAAGAACAAGGATAAAATGTTTGTGGGGGAAAAAGGGATAAAAAAAAAAAGTTTCATAAATCGGTTTGGAAGGTATTTACACAAAAATAGATTTGGGAAACATTTACAATTTTCAATGGACAAGCTTGCACGGGATTTGATCACCCACACTGAACGATCGGGGTCGGTTAGGCTTTTCCGAGACTTGAAGATGCGATACCGCTTGGTGAAGTGGAATAAAACTTGAATCGTAAGGTAAAGGGTTACCCGTACGCACGATAAGATGATGGTCATCTGCCTTAAAGGAACGCATGAGGGGATGCGTATCCAAGATTTGTCTTAGTTCTAGACATGCTTCTTCATGAGACATTTCCATCTCATCCATGAAAAAGGATCGTAATGGTTTTTTAGGACAAGGAGCAATGATATGGTGCAACGAAGTCGTCATGCTTTTATGTACAAAGGGTGAAAAAAAAAAAAAAGACACAAAGAGAAAGAGAAAGAAAAAAGGGGGAAAAAGCCAAAGGAAGAAGAAAAAGCAAAACAGGGATGGAAACTGGGCTGCGCAAAAAAAACAAATGTATTTTAACGTGTGACAAACAGTATAAGCGCACCTGTTGATTCCGAATGGATCAAATCCATGACAATCCTTTTAAGGTAACCACGTTACCTTCACTTTCCCGTTGATGCTCTTCATATCATTGTCTTTCCGCAAATAGCCACCTTTTGTACATCGTTCCACAATGCGTTGGAACCACCCTCCCTCCTCGAAGATATTCTAACACGAGATGATGATGTTATCGAAAAAGATAAACGAGAACAAATAGACACACCTAAGGCTCATACAAAACACCATAAAGAAAGAGAGCTTTCTCCCTGTTATAGACCCAGCTGTACCAACGGAACAGACCTGTCATTGACATATGGACTAATACAACGATGGTTAGGACGATTTGATTTAGATTTGCTTCTTCTTCAATGCTTTCGGTGTTTGAAGGCAGACTCCGAAAAAAAAAGGCAAGTGCACCATCACCTTAGACGTTTCATCCGCTGCTGTACATGTCAGCTGTCAAGGCTTTCTCCACATCTTATCCAATTCAAAAACCACACAATTGTACACTTTCTAAATCATACTACTTTCAGCACTTCTTCATCATGCGATGCTATTTTTTCCATAGAACAACATGAACCTCATTTTCTACCGCTGCGTTGTCAACATGCTATTTTTAGGTGATCATCACGCGCTCGGAAGAAAACTGAGATAAGTGTAGCAGCACCTATCCATGACAATTTTGCGCTATGCAAACGAGTTGTCAGTATGTTTAACGAATCACCATTCATGTGTAGCGACCTCGATTGTCTTTGAATCATCGCTATTATTTCATAATGTCGTCTATTGATTCATCGTATTTTATCGAAAAAAGAATTTCACATGGACTATCACGTCAAACATATGCCCTCGCTTTTTAGATCAGGCAGAAGCAATCGCATGCCTGCCATTTACCTTCAGACATCATATGCCGCACTTCACACTTGGGAACGTGGAATCTGTGATGCTGTAACCCGGTGCCTTTGACTATGAACGGATATCAACAAAAGTTCCCGAAGAATTCTTAGCTGTCTTCGTCTGCTTCGTCAGACACCTTCCACAGTGCTAAAACACCGAGTATTTCAAAGCACTCCAGGGGTGGTCATTCAATCTTTTCTGTTTATTCCGTCAGAAATGATTTCTTTCAGTACAGTACCTCTGGATGTTCCTGTGTTAGAGGAATACCAACTCCTTTTCACTTTTGGCGCAATAAAGTTACTATCCTGCCATTTCACCTAATAAATGCATAGCTTTGTTATTTATGTAGTTATCTTCAAACGTTGGGATCGCTTTCCGTACCAGAGAATAGATGTTCTGTTACATATTATTATATTCTTGCTATACTAAACAAGCACTTGCATTGTCCTCTAAGCTGTATACAACAGAAAGGGCTATACCAGAATAAGCAATGAGACCTAGTTGTTGGTAATGGTACCAATGATACCATTGTGGACGAACATGTCATTGGTATGTGTACTAAGACAACGAAGACCCTGATCGATGTTAGGGCAATTCAGGAAAAAGATCGAGGTACTGAATAGCCGAAACAGGGATAGCAGGAAAAAAAAAAAGAGAGAGAAAGAAATTACGGGGTCGTATGGTGATAAATGGACAGGTCAGTCCAAATAAACTCAAAAGAACGTGTGGATACATTTGTAAACAGTGAATAGCCTCAAAAGAAAAAGCGATCAAAGGCAAACGCTTGACTTTGAACGTTCGTCTTTTTTTTTTATCTAAACCAAGCAACTCCTACTGCTGTTTACGAGTAAACAATAGCGTCAACGTGGAAGTGGTCTTCCCACAAACCGAATAAGTAGAAGGCTGTGTGTTACTATGATGCCATTGGTATAAGTGAGTGATGTAATGTTTAGACACAGATAAAGCCATGGCCGCTTTTGATATCATCGTTACGTTTCCATCTCCTATGATCGTCTCTGCCCTTCTCTAGGGATATTGGCATTTCAAATTGTGGTATGCATACACCTCGAAGACAAACGTGTGCCCCTTTGTCTATTCGTTCTCCCGATAACGTTTAGGATGTCCTTACCATCTATAAATGGTCAGCTGATAAGAGCGCCAACATGGGCATATCAAAACATGGGAGAATGACAGACGTATCCGTATCGTCCAATGTGTTGTACATCTGCATTTGTTGTACTCTCCCCCCCTAAAACCCACTATCTGTACAGAAGCGTGTTCTACTCGAGTTGTTTAACAATGCTCCGCCGCGGCATGGATTGGGCGTACTCCTTTCTTCATTCCTGCGTCGACGCAGGGACTGATCACAAGGCTGTGCAAGTCAAATTTTTTTCTATGTTGTCTTTTATGGCTGTTTACTTGTACACCTGTTTGTTTTCAAATTCGGATACTAGCTCTAAAAGAAAACAACTTGTTTTCCTTGGGCAAAACCTTGGATGCCCTTATCAACAGCCTCTTTCATTGCATCCTCGCTCCAGTCGACCTTGGACCATCGAGGCTCGGCCAACTTGCCTTGCTGCATGAGTCCGACAAGGTCCTTGAACATCACGTCGCGTTCCTCCACACTATGTGTGTCCACCCATTTGGATACCCAGAAACCATGGAAAGAGATGTTTTTAAAGATCAACATCGATGCTGGCAAAGAAAGTGGTGCGCGTGCCATGGCTCCGTAAGTGACAAATTTTCCGTTTGTTCTAAAACAATAGATGCAACTATTAACCACACACACTCTTTTTCTTTCTTTTTTTTTTTTCCCCGATGATTACCCAAGGTAGCGTGCCATTTCGGTGGCACTCTTGCCTCCCACACAGTTCAACCCAAGTAAAGGTGCTTTGCCTGTCCAGCTTTTCACTTGAGAGCGCATCTCATAGGTGCTGAGTTCCTCGTCTGTAATAACATGAGTGGCACCCAAATCCATCAGTTCTTGACGGAGCTTATCCAGATCAGGTCTTTAAATCTATCCATCAGCCCCACCCAAGTATACACATGATTTTTTTTTTTTTGCCCACTTGCCGATTGCGCACCACGTTGATTGTCTTGATATCCCATGCCTTGGCCAGTTGGATAACAGCCTGACCAACTGCACTATTACCACCATTTTGGATAACGTAGTCACCTTACATCACCGTCAGTGAGTATGATGTAAAAATGAATAGCCGGATTTCCCATACCTGGTTTGAGTTGTACAAAATCCTTCAGCATACGATAGGCAGTGCAAGGATTGACAGCGATGGTGGCTTGTTGAACAAGAGAAACGCCCTCCGTGTTCGGTAGGATCTGGAAGGCTTCAGGACGTCCCACGGCATGGGTACGCCAGGTGCCATAGCCAGCACTAGCCATGACCACGCGATCGCCTACCTTATGCGAACGGACATTTTCGCCCACGGCGATTACCTCGGCCACGCCCTCGTTACCACCCACCGCGGCATCGATGTCACCCAGTGGAGCAAACGGAGGCTTGATCGGGTAAGCGCCCTGGATTTGGTTCACATCCGCGGGATTGACAGGTGCCGCAAGAAACTTCACTTGGATTGTATCAGGCGTTAATGCGGGCAATTTGTAAGTATGCCACCTGAAAAAAAAAAGGTTCATGGCTTTATTTTAAGCGCGTCCAGCTTCCTTACTTCAGCACTTCAGAGGGCTTTCCGTACGACGCATACACCATAGCCGAAACATTTGTATCCGATACCGCTGTCGAATAGGCCCGACGAAGGAAGCAAGGCTGTTGTCTTAGTGCGCGGATAAAAAGTCCCATACTGTTAATAAAAGGAAAAGGGAAAGACGAGATTTGAACACCAGCGAACCGACTCACCCTCTATTCTTTTTTCCGGATCAAAAGTCACATAAAGCTTGTTTGATCTGACCCTTTTTCATTAGCAAAATGTCAGCGGGAAAATAAACGAAATGGAACATCACCAAGATGTCATCCTGTTTGTTTGCTTGATGATTTTGTGAACTTCTCGGCATCATCGGGAAGGACACATCAAAAAAGATGCCTGCGCGGATATACGTTTGTACAATGTTACTGTAAAATTTAAAGTGCGCTATCAACGTTTCATAACGAAGGGAGAGGCTTTCGGTTCTACAATGGCTGAAGAGAGTGGGGTAAATCCACGGTTTCAATGATAAGGATGATACAGTCATTTTGCAACTGTCTGTGCGGCTTTTTTCCTAACTGCCCTGAGGGAAGTTGCACGCGCTGGCGCCTTCAACGGCTCGCTGCCGCAAAGATGCCCATGTGACAGTCCGGAAGTCCGGCTGAAATCGTTGGCTTTTTTTTTTCTTTTCTTGTTGCCGCACGGAATTGTTCGCCCCGACAATTTACGGCTTTCCCCATCAGTTCCGATCCCTTCCTTTTTCTTATCTATTCTTTTCTTTCCGTTATGTTTCCCAAGAAGCACGCCGTGCGTGATGATTATGAATCTCAAAATCGTCATGTTCAGTTACCAGAGGTGTGTGTCGATTACCTTTCATACGACTTTGATGAGTTCGATCTGGCTGCGTCATGGCAACGAGTGACAAAACAAAAGAACGACATTGTCAATGGCCTACGATTGGAAAATGCCTCCTGGCGAACTTGGGCAAAACAAAAGAACAAGCTCAAGACAGTCAGCCCAGAAACCTTGAACTGGTAAGGAAAAAGTTTGGCTTATAGAGACAAAAAGCTTATATTACTTTGGGTTCAAAACAGGTTGAAAGACAGTGATGTAACATGGCTTTATGGCCCACTACACAGAGTGATCGATAACGAAGAAGATCGCTATGCAAAACCGAAAATTTCCAGCACGGAAGATACCCTTGGTTTGATGACACCCTCGTTTCCTCCTCCTCCTGCCACACCCTCTCCTGCTGAAGCCGTTCCTCCTGTTCCCTCAGCATCCTATCATCCTGCCGGGCCCAAGGAAGAAGAGCTTGCATCTTCGTCTTCTTCATTACCACCACCAGTATTACCATCACTATCGCCGTCCTCCTCCCCACAACAGGCGCCACAAGCACCACCCGCATCCACCGGCCGACCATTGAAATCGGCGCTAAAAAAAATATCCATATCTGAGCGATTGAAGCGGTCGGCCTCGGAATTACATGTCGAGAATCTGTCCCTGGCGCCGAACATGTCTATCGCCGAGGCAAACAAACAGCTAGGCGCCTTTTCACCTGCAGTGATTGCTACCCATCGACAGCCGAAGCTGCGATTCAACCAGTACGTCGAGCAATGTATTGCCCTGTCGAGTAGCGATGAAACCAAGCCATCGAGGGAACAGCACATCAGCAGTGACGACGAAGAATCCTCCGAAGACGACGATGACGTTGACGACAACGACGATGCCATTTTCATGCATCAGCCGAGATCATCTATCAAAAAAATTGCACCCGCACGCCTGAAGAGTAGCTCGCAATCGGAGCAGGAAACGGACGTGTCCTCTCTCTCTTCTTCCTCGTCTGCCGGACCAGTGCCCTTTGGAACACGTAGGGATTCGATTTCTTCTTGGGATGATGACAACGATAGCGACGGACAATCTATGCATTATGTTCCTGTACGAAGACGCCCCAACCACCTGTCTTCCAGGCAAGCATCGCAGAACAATGCGATCCAATGGGTTGGTCAATCTTGCGTTTATGATGTCGTTGGCCCAACCGAAACAGAGGATGATGGTGCCTACGATTTTGACGATGACGATGACTGGGACACACAGGAAGAGGAGCAAGAAGAAGAACAAGAGGGAGAAGGTATAGCCATCAGAGTGTCTTCATCATCGCAGGCAACGATTTCCTCTCGTTCCTCTGCGCCAGGACCCCATATCTCACCCAAATCACCTGCTGTCAGCGAGCCCTCTACCATTGACGCTGACATGCCCCAAGTCGTACGCACATCCAGTTATCAAAAAATAGAAGATATTCAACGCATGGATCAACAACAGCGAAATAACAATAACTCATCGTCTCTCTTCGGACAAATCGCTCAAATGGCCTCTTCCTATCTTTGGTCGAAACCAACACCCTCATCATCTTCCACATCACAATCAAATCATTCATAAGCACACACTCAACGAAATCCCTCTCACACATGCACACGCATACACATACGTACACACTACATTTGGTTAGCTTACAGTTATTTTTTTTTCTTTCCTTTGCTTGTATCAGTACTGTAGATTTAATCCCTTTCTTTTGGCATTCGCAAGATAAAAGAAGAAGTTTCATACACGAGTTTTCTTTTTTTTTTTTTCCATCTCTAATGTTTGCTATTGTATTAGTCGCATTAAAAATAAAATAGAAGCATGATAACAAAAAGAGCACCTGATTGAGATAGTAGCGAAGATTGCTATCTTAAATGGCTCAATGTATACCCATAGATGTAACCATACGATAAACCAAACCCAGGGTTACATTCTGACAGCTTTCAACTTTGTTAAAATAAGATTAAGGTTCACGCTGCTAAGATGTTCATGTTCTTTTGATCATAAGCTTAGCAGATGATACTGATTCCATGCAAACGGATGAATCAAACCAGCACCAAGTTATGAGTCTACCTTCCCGTAACCGTCTCCTCTGTCGCCCACTATATGTGTCTTACTTATCTAGCCCGAGAAGGAGAAACACAGGAAGCACAAGACTTCGTCGGGAAATTCGCTATCCAACGTTTCATCTAAGAAGCTTCATTTGGGCAAGATGCCTCTGTTCACGGCTCGGCGAATTAAATGTCCGCTCTCCAGAGCAGGGACACCGTTCGCTCGATGAGGGGCCCTGTACCAATAGGAGAGCCATGGCACGCACGCCGCGGCAGCCGACGGACGCAACAAAGGGATATGACTAACTTCAAGTCGATTCTTTCCGAGACTGCCTGACAAGCGGTGCGTTTTCCCCCACCCTATTGTACTGCAATGTGATGAATGGGCAGTTGGGCCTCGTGTTGGTCTCGAAAGAGCTAGGAAAGTCATCTGTATGGACTGTCTTTGTCAGCATCCAGACCAAAAGGATGCTGCAACCGGCTGAGATGGAAGCGATGGGTACATTAATGAGATGCTTTCCCTGCGTCAGATAGAATAGCAATACCATAGTAGCAAGCTTCAGGGCGTACAGGAAGCGAAGCACATTTGTACTCCCAGACAGATATCTCTTTTTTATATAGTTCCATTACAATATGCCTATTTGTGATACATGCTACAGCGTATCTGTTTTCTTTCTTTTTAGTTCTCATAACATTTCTGCAAACTGAAAGGGGTCGATTGTTTCATCCTTTTTCGACGGCGGAGATATCGACTTCATTCTCAGGTGATACGATAGGGGTTTTAAGCGGCGCCAATGCCAATGCAAAAAAGCAGCAGAACGCCTGTGGAGGGAACTGACAAATCAAACGCTTTTGCAAAGTGGTACAACGCCACATCCTAAGTCGCCCGCCCATAGAAACGCACAAAAACAGTTTCCTAATCGAGCCACGGTTTTTTGACAACGAAATAAAACAACAGGTGTCCTTTTTTGTTTCCATAGCAAACGCTTGCAGAATTACCCTCCTCTCGAATGGGTTTGCTCTCTAATCTTGGTGCGGACCGCCGTGTGAAGACAAAGTCTCGTCTACACAAACGCACCGGCGGCACGCTGACCAAGGTTTCTAAAACTGGTACGCTTCATGTGGCGATCCGTCCGCGCCCTTCACCACCACCATTACAATCTCCCGAACGATCGCCTGTGAAAATCACGATCTCAAGTCCGATTAGCCCGACACATACGAATACTTACAGCTCGGCGAACACCACCAGCGATTCATTACAGGAATGGCGATCGAGTGGTAAATAACAGAAAACAAACACAACAGAAGCAGGACTGACACAAACTACCAGTCAATTCGCCACCACAGAGTCTATACTCGGTTAGCACCATTCTGACCGGCAACAGTGAGTCGAATGGAGCATGGACGGGCATGTTTGGAAACAGCGTGAACGAACGCCCGTCCGACGAGAACGTCGAAGGCCTCTTTGCAGAAGCTGCGGTAAATGATTTTTAATTCCTCGATGGCCCAAACTGATGTGTTTCAGGGCCGTCTCAATCTGAATCTGGGAGACGCGAGTCTCCGAGACCTACCGATCGACAAAAAGTGGTGGATTCTGTGTAACGAGAACCAACTCACAAAGATGGGATCGGCAGCCAACAAGAAGCCGGTCCCGGCGAAATCGCAAGAACAAGATACCAAACTATCGCCAGAGTACTATATCAATGCCTTCCTAAAATCTGAAAAGAAGCCGATCACATTAAAACTCATTTCGGACTTGTCGGTGCGGTTGAGAACCATGCCACTAAGGTAACAACTGAAAGGATAAAAAAAAAAAGTGGGGTGGGGTCAGCCTACTGAAAGAGAAAAAAAAAACGACGTGGGCAACGTACTGATATGGTCACAGCTGGGTTCGACGCTTTATAGATGAACGTGGCATGCAAGTCATTGCCAACGAACTTGGTCGTATCAATCGAAAATCAGGCAGGTTAGCAAAGGAACACTTCTACGTTAAAGTACATTGGTGTTAAAAGTTTTTCTTAGAAATCAGCAGGATTGTCTACTAGAACTAGAGATTATCAAGTGTCTACGATCGATGTTTAATAATGTGGTATGTAAAATCCGTCATGGATTACACCTCTGGATTGATCCCTTTTTTTTTCTCTTCAGTACGGTATTCAAGAAGCGTTGAGCGGATCTCACTGCATTGACAACATGACCGTATCCCTCCTTTCGCCGTACATGCCTGCCAGAAGACTTGCGTGTGATGCTCTTACGTTCATGTGTTACTGCGAACAGCCGTCAGGCCATTCCATGGTCTTGCAAGGGATGGAGTTGCTAAAGGAGTACGGGAACGAATACGGCCGATTCGACGCTTGGCTTAAATCGTTAGAAAAAATGTTGGATGGAAGAGGAAAAATGGGCTCGTTCGTCGGGGCAAGCAAAGACTACAAGCAATTTGGCATGGCATCCAATCCCGACACACAGTTGATGGAATATGGGGTAACGTTGGCCACCACATGGCACGTTGGGACTAACACAAGGCGCTTTAGCTTGCCAACCTCCTTCTCATCAATGCCCTTGTTGACCCAGATACGGTTGTGGAGCAGGAAGTGCGTGTCGCACTACGCAATCAACTCTATCAAAGCGGTTTGCAGCAGGTGCTGGAAAAGATAGGGCATTTGAACAATGAGATTCTGAATCGAAAGATCGATCTCTTCCGCGAGCTAGAGGAGAATGACACAGCATCACTCTACGGAGGCTTGGTGTTGAGTGATACCAGAGATCCTGTGGAAATTCTCGACACGATCTTATCATCGATCAGCGGCACACGGGCACACGAATTTTTACAAAGCATCCTTCAGCATCTGTTGTTGATTCAATGCGACACCGAAAAAAGGTGCCGTTTAAACTAGACAAAGCCACCAGCGAGAAACTGATCTGATTTCATCTAGGAATCGATATTATCAGTTGATCGAATCACTCGTATCGCAGATCGTTCTAGATAGAAAGGGAGTACCAAACGATTTTTCCAGCACCTATGGCATCACTGTGGGCGATTTGATATCACGGTTTGCTGAAGAAGATGAGCTAGAACAGGCATTAAGGGATGCCGAAGAAGCAAAAGAATTAGCGGCAAGAGCGGAAGAACGGGAAGCAGAGCTACGAGCGCAAGTGGACTTAAAGGCAGGCAAGTCGTGTTACTTTGGGAGGCCAAACCTAAATTCTTTTTTGCCATAGATGGGCTTGTTGGGCAGCTGAAAGTGAAAAACGAATCCTTAGAGCGCAGCTTACGTGTCGCTGAGCAAACCAATGGCGTACTTCAGCAGAGATTGGATGATCTTGAAGCCGAACACCAAAATACAATCGCAGCTATGAATGCGCAGATCAAACGGCTGTACGATACGATCCGGCAACAGACAGAGTACGGTGGCCCGAAAATCGATAGGAGCCTCCGTAGCCGCAGACACAAAGCAGAGGCAGATATCAAGATGTTCAACGTGAAAAATGCAAACTACGACCCACACAAACGCACTCTTTCGGTTGGTAAACAGTAGCATGGATGACCCACTGATAATCCATTCTTAGGCAGATTCGCTCGATGAGCCCATTGTTATCAGTCAGTCACAGGGTCTGTCTGTCCAGTCATTGCGTACCAAAATTGGTTCGAAAATGACAAGCTTTGTCAAGCGAACGGGGACCACCATGAAAAAAGATCGCCAATCTACCAGTGACGATGTGCCTCGCTCCCTTACAGCAACAGATACGAGTAGTATATCAAGCAGAAAAACCACAGGAACAAATGATATGAGCTCACGGTCGCTGTCATCGATGAACGAGCAAGATCCAGCAAATGAAGATAGTCGCACGAGAGCATCGAGTCATACGGAAGGATTGGATACAGTTGTCGAATCGCCAGTGGCTACTTCTTTTGAAGGGCTAGATTTCCTACCTACTACTACTAATACTACTAATACTACTAATACTACACAAAACGATGACACGAAGATATCCCCCATTAATACAACATCGGAAACCGATGCTCCTCCCCCCCCTCCTCCTCCTCCACCACCACCACCGCCAATGCATATGACCTCTGGTGCTCCTCCCCCTCCTCCACCGCCTCCACCACCACCAATGCTTTCTGGTGCCCCTCCCCCTCCCCCACCGCCCCCACCACCAATGCTATCCGGTGCTCCTCCTCCTCCTCCACCGCCTCCACTTAGTTCCTCAACATCGATGAACGCGACTCCTCCCCCTCCTCCCCCTCCGCCTTCGATGACTACTACACCTCATTCTGCTTCTGCACAAACCCTTACCAATCCAGCATCAGCACCTCCTCCTCTGTCAATTCCCTCCATAGGCTTTAAGCCGATTGTTTTCCAACCAAAACAGAAGTTAAAGCACGTTCAATGGGAGAAAATGAATTTTATGACGATCGAAAAAACCGTATGGAGCCATCATGCAGAAACAGAAGAAGAGGATGAGGCAACAACCGAAGATGACAAAGAACAGCCATTTGAAACCTCTTTGGAGTACAAACTTGCTAATGTCGGTGTGTTTGATGATATCGAAAAATCCTTTGCAGCCAAACCAACAGTACAACTAAAGACCAGGCGACCAAAAGAGCGGGTCCACGTACTCGATCCAAAGAAGGCATACAACTTGCGTAAGTACAGGATACAAATCCAAGATAAAACGTTGATGTTGATTCAGTCAAACAGATATTTTTATTACGACCGTCACTAAAAAGATACCTTTTAACGAGATTGGTGCACGGATTGTCAGTATGGACCCGTACTTTGAAGACGATCAATTGCTACAGAGCATGCTGAAATACCTACCGACGGCAGAAGAGACCGGCAAACTAGCACCTTACTGTACTGTTGCACCCGAAGAAATGTTGGACCTATCACCGCCTGACCAGTTTTGCGTTCAAGTAACTGCTCTTCTCTCATGAAACTGCTTCCGTCATTTGCTAATACCAACTGTTTCCTTTCTAGATCATAAAAATAGAACGTTTTAAGGAGCGGATCGAATGCATGCTGTTTAAAACGACGTTTTGGGAAAAGTACAATCAAGTATTCAAGGTAAGAGAAGAAAGAAAAAGAAAGTGGAACGGAGGTTGACATGCGAGTCTCTAGCAAATGTCGGCTGTACTAGAAGCATCGATCTCTTTGAAAAACGCAACCCATTTTAGAGAACTACTACAGGCAAGTCCTTGATCTCGTGGCTCCGCCTATTTATGTTTCTTTTGTGAGTAGCTTATTTTAGCCATTGGTAACTTTTTAAACGGTAAAACATACCGTGGTGGTGCTTTCGGCGTCAAAATTGACAGTATCAACAAGGTAAACAAGAAGCTACTGAACTCTGACGTGTTGCTAACATAGTACATGTAGCTTGTTGATACAAAAGGAGCGACAAATTCGACAACACTGCTGCATTTTTTGGCGGATACGGTGGAGAAGAATTTTCCGTCCACAGCGCAATTCTTGGAGGAACTTGACCCTTGTGGCGCAGCTTCGAGAGGTAAGGGAAGAAGAGAAAGAAAAAGACAGCTAACGCTTTGGAACAGCTTCGAAAGCCGAGATGGTCAGTGAGTTCCAGGAACTTCGTTCTGGATTGTCCAAGCTTGAACAGGTGCTGGATACATTTGAGGCAGTGGCAGATCCAAACGACCGATTTGTGGAAGTGATGCAAGCATTCTATGACGACGTATTGGAAAAGTTCCAGCATCTCTGCGAACTTCAAAAAAGAATGGAGGGTGCCTACCAACAGGTGGTCGCATACTATGGCGAGAATGCCAACAAAATAGAGCCGGACGAGTTTTTCAGCATATTTAAGCGGTTTACTTCGAGTTGGGATGTAAGTGGAAACAAGATAGGAAGGAGGGTTTGAGCTTATGTCCAATGTAGAAATGCTTGTCCGATATACGGGAATCGAAGCAAAAACGGGAACGTTTGGAACGTCAGCGACTGCGTGAGCATGAGCGACGCAATCGGTTGCGGAATGGGGTCACACCCAAGACCAAGGGTGTGGAGATCAGTCAATGTATGTCCCGGTTACTTCTGGGTTACACATATTAACGCCATGATTTAGATACCACGAATGGTCAAGATGAAGAGAAGGCTATCATGGATAGTTTAATGGAAAAGTTACGGAATGGCAGCATTGAAACAAAGACGAGACGGCGAGGTACACGCCTTCAACGCTCAAGTAGTATGCGCAGCATGCGTAGTATGCATTCGGCGCATTCGGATTCGGTATCCATACGTGCGCAGAAGATGTTGCGGTCCATTCAAAGCGAGGACAAGAGCAGTCTTTACGACTGCGTTCCTGAAGATGATGAAGAAGAAAATAATGGCAATGACAGTACGCAGTTGGCACCACCAAAACAACAAGCTAGACCACGAAGAAATAGTAAACGCACCAATGTGTTTGACAAATCCTTCCATTTACGGATGAAGTCCAGGCGACATCATGCGACGTGAGTGATTCACGATGGAGGGTGATAACCATTGTGTATGATTGGAACGGAGAATCAAAAAGTACCCAAACCCTCTTGTTGTTTCCCCTCCTTTTACTGGACCAAAAAAAATATCTTTTTGACATAAAGTGTTGAGAAAAAGCCCGAGTTTTTTTTCTTATTGTTTCCTTTCTACTTGAATGCGGTGCGATATTCCGACATATGCTTTCGCTTCCATCATCACGTTTTCAGTGGCATTCAGTGTCTCTCTTTTATCCTTTCAACAGTCAGATCTATTGAAGAACGTTAGCGAATGTTACGACACATCATCTGATCTAAACCTTTCTTCACGCATTTTACGCGAACCTATTCAAACCCCTTCCAGCATCTATGATCGACAGCTTGCATACGGCGGTTATATTTCCGCCTTTTTCACGCATGTTGAATCGCACAAACTAAGTCTCCTGGTAAGCCATTGCCTTCCCATGAGAGGTTCATGTTAAGCAACAAACAGATTCATGTGAATATGGCCATTTGTTGTGCCATTCTGTTCAGCAGAATTATTATCAACCTCTTCTTTGGCGAATTGTGGCCCATCGAAAGCCAGGTGACTGAAACCATTTTGGATTTCCAAGAAAACATTAACTTCTTCCCTGTAGCATATGTATGACAGAATGCTTAATTTCTTGTTATTCAAGGTTATATTTATTGGTGCAGTGATGGATCCCGTCTGGAGACATATCCTCCGACTGTCGTTATGGATTGGTCTGCTTGGATTCCTTCGCATTTTCAGCCTGCTGAGTAGAGATCGCTTTGATAATGTAAGTTGCCCTTTTTTTTTCTGTGTCTCAACGCCTCATCCTTTTGTTGTTTCGCAGCTGGCAACCATGACGTTTGCATCACCAAACAATTACTACAAGATAACTGGATTATTATGTGTTATCTTTGGATGCAACATCCTTTGGTATATTGGCAGTGTCGTGTTATTTCCCACTTCGCTAACATTTCTCACGCTCGAGGTAAATAAGCTAACTGAGGGAGAGAGAGAGGGGGAAGAGGGATACCTGTACCCACACACACACTTGAAACAGTTTTTACCGGTGGTCCTCGACACAACGCAAGTCATGATGAAGTACTTTGCCCATCTGCTGGATCAATGGCGCGAAAACGGATTTGAAAACAAACGCATCGTCAATTATTACACAGAGCTCGGGGCTGACATGCTGATTCTCGGCTGTACTCTGCTACAGTACCTGCAATTGATGGTAAACTCCAAACATGCCAGAAAAAGAAACCAACATTATATTCTAGTGGATGCACGGTATATCCTTTGGCTTGGTTGATATCGTTCTATTCCTGAACGTGCGCAGCGTGCTGAAAAACCTACACAACAAAATCTTGATTCATCGGGAACGCTGGCGCGCCATGTCGTATGTTAGAAACAGGTAATACAAACCAACGCCCGTGAAACGATGGTTTGTTGACAAAGTATCCAGATATGTGGATGCGACACCAGCCGAGTTATCGCTGCACAATGACGATTGTGCCATATGTAGAGATAAGATGAAGACAGCAAAAAAACTAGCATGCGGCCATCTTTTCCATCTGTAAGTGCCATTGCCCAAAACAAGACACGTGTGCTTATCTGCGCCCATTCAGACATTGTCTCCATTCATGGATCCAGCACCACGTTTCAAAACCAACGTGTCCTACATGCCGCCGATCCCTTTCACCGCCACCAAAAGAACAGTCATCCATAGGTAAGAGAAAAAAAAAGCTTGGTGACCGTAGGAACCGTTCAATTCATTCTCTGCATAGATCCATCAAGGCCGTGTGCGCAGAACAATACCTTACAATCATAAGCAGCTTTCGCTAGCACGTTTATCATTTAGCCATTCTCTTCGCCTGGAGCGTTCCAACTTATTCCCTTGTCGCAACAAAGAACCATGCCTTCATGATTTCATATATACACGTACACGCAAAACATCTCCCCCTTTTTTTTTTTTTTCTGAACCCACTCTGGTCGTCGTTTTTACATACATATATACTTTATGACAACAAAGAAAAAATTCTAATCGTCTAGGCGATGTTTGGTTTTGTTTTTTTTTTTTTACTGGGATCCAGGGGGAGTCATCTATACAAACACGTAAGGTGTCAGGAAAAAAAAACCTCACATTCGTTGGTAGCTTACGGTCTGGCTCAATTCAGCAAAACGAGCACCAACACGTTCAGAGTGCTTCAAGAACTTATCGGCGCACTTGTTCACACAGGCCTCCTGCAAAAAAAGAAAAAGGGTTCGTATCAATCGCTTGCTGAATGTAATGGAATGCTGATTCTTTTTACCTCCTTTCCAGTCAAGGATTTGGTGGTGAAATCGTTGGCACAGTCATCGAAGCAACGCTGGACGAGGCTGCTGTAAAGTCGCAGGAAATCCTTCATCTATTCGCAAACACGATTGAATGGGCCGTCTCGACATGGCAAGGGATGACGTTAATGAGTACCTGCTTATGCTCAATCATGGCCGCGATCTGGGCCTGTTCAGCCTGGTTGAAGCGCGAAAAGTCCATTCTGCAAACGTAAAGTGAAAAAAAACACGCATGCAACGCAACTCGGTTTTTTGTATTTATGGGACTGCTTCGCCTTTGCGGGAGGGGGTGCAGCAGCCAATGAATCGTCGACAATTTTGTGAGACACCACCGCGCTAGACGACGCTGCGGGGTGTGTGTGTGTGTGTGTGTGTGTGTATACAGTTTATGGAGAGGTAGGTTTGCACGCTATGCTAACTTGGGGGGGTTGTGCAGCTAACAAGAAGGCAGTTCCATGAGGAGGAGGATGTCTGTGAAAAAGGGGTGGGGGAAAGAGTTTCTCTTAAAGCATGCCCAGGCTCTCTTTTCTTTGTACAAACGAACATATATATTCTGTTTTGCTAACCTCTGTTCTACAGTATTTTCTTTAGGAAGAAAAAAAAACAAGTGTTGATGCTTTTAGGCGTGGAATGCTGATGTTTCCCTCGACACTGCATAGTCCCAGATAACGATATCAGCATCTTCGGAAGCGCTGATAATTTTGGTATCACTTAGTGCTACGGCTGTCACGGGCGAGGTGTGTGCTTGGATGGTATGCAGCGGCGTGCCTTTTTCGATGTCCCATATTTTAAGGATGCCGTCGCGGGAGCCCGAGACAAGTCGCAGCTTGTCGTAGTCCAAGGTGGT
Source organism: Saksenaea oblongispora B3353 (assembly GCA_000697495.1). NCBI lineage: Eukaryota > Fungi > Mucoromycota > Mucoromycetes > Mucorales > Saksenaeaceae > Saksenaea > Saksenaea oblongispora. Next base: position 7,035 of record JNEV01000848.1, on the reverse strand, counting down.
GACACCGTGGGTGTGGCCAAATAGGGTTTGGAGACATGGTTGTTCGTCGGCGTCGCTGCCGTCGTTTTCAAGGGTCCATACCCTGAGGGTTTTGTCGAGGGAGCCCGAAATCACAACGGGTGTGGCGACGGTGCCGGCGGGCTGGCCAAATCGATGGAGAAACCCCGGCATGCTTGGGATGGCGACTTGCACAGCGTCGGTATGGCCTTGGAAGACGCGGACACACGCTCGCTGGGCAAGGCTCCACAGTCGAATGGAGCCGTCTGCGCTGCACGAAACGGCCTGATCCGGCGCCAGGATTCGGACGTGGTTGACGGTGTCGGTGTGGCCATGGAGGGCATAACACTCGGCTGCCTGGAAATTCCAGACACGGAGCGTGCGGTCGGCAGAGGCACTGACAAGGGTGCGTGAGTTGAAGTGCAGATGGGTCACGGCGGCGGTATGGCCGTGAAGCGTGCGGATACATTCGCCGGTGTGGTAATTCCAGATCTTCAGGGTATGGTCGGCGGAGCCTGTCACCAGCTTTGTCTCGTCAAACTGAAGCGTCTCGATGGCACGTTGGGGCTGGTCGTGCTGATGGCGGAGAAAGCGCTGCTTTTCGCCAGACAGGTCGCTCACGAGCACGGTCCCGTCCGTCAGTCCGCCAATCACCATGTTCTGAATGTCGCAGAACTGCAGGCATCGGACAACGGTCCGGTCTTTCCGTAGCGGTAGGATCACCCGTCGCACGCCGGTATTTCTGCGCCAGTTACGCTCGATCACCAGCCGCTCGCTGTAGACGTCTTTCCACGGGCGGATCTTTTTTACAGCTTGGCCATCGGCGGTGTCGGGCTCCTCACGAACAAAGCGGCGTTTTCGGTTCAGTAGAGGAAGGCCCCAGCCGCATTTCGTGCATTTTCGGTCGATATGCTGTTCACACATGCGGTGCCATAAAATATCGTCGTCGGCAAAGCGTTTCCAGCGACAACTGACTTGGGCTGCTGCACACAGGGATTGGGCGTCCAGATAGGTGAAAATTCGGATACATAGTTCGGGCGGTAGAATCACGGTGAAATCGATTCGCAGCAACGGTGGCAAAGCATCGGACAAAAATGAAAGCTGAGAGCTGCAGCACGTTGACAGCAGTCCTTGCAGGATCATCATTCGCTGTGGTGCGGCCGCCGAACGAAATACCGACCAAATGTGAGCAATAGGCTGTCGATCCGCCAGAGGGATTTTGTCCAGCTCCTTTTTTGTCGTCGGGATTAAGTAGCGATGTAAAAAAAAAAAAAAAAAGGCGGCACTTACTTTTTCCAAAGTATCCAGTTGACAACATTCATCGGCTCGTGTCTTGGCTAGTTCAGGCAGATGGCGGTTACAGAACGGTCGCTTCTCCGTCATTTTTTTTCGGTTACGGAGCAAAATAAGAGAAACATAAAAAGAGGAAATCAAAATGGGGGACGGGTGCTTTTAATCAGACGAATGGCGCAATTATGGCCACATATAAGACATCCTCGCTTGTACCCCTTGTGATTGGCCGAAATTTCTTCTCATGTTTTATGATCTACAGGAATAGCCGGCGGCAGGTAGTGTCTTCTTTCCTTAAAAGCTTGACAAATGTGATACAGTGAACACATGTCAATGTTGGGCAATCTGAAATGTTTCTGGCGTCAGATATTCGGCTACTGGCCAGGAATTGTGGTCGTGCTTTCAATGGAGGCATTGTACCAACTGGAAAAGGAGCAACAATTGCCATTTTAGGCGCCATAGCTGAAGCTGGCATGATAGGCAGGTATTGGTGAAAGCCGCGCGCTGCACCAATGTCCAAAAACAGAAGGCTTGATGGAAAAGAAGCGAACACAGTCAATGGCAAGACTGGTACACGAGTGAAACGCCAGTGTGTCTCAAGAGTTAAATCACCGACACGATGTGGGGAGATCGTACGGCAACGGTAACCGCAGATATAGCAGCATGATCCTGTAACTATCATTTCACTTCAGAAGGTTATTCATGGCCCTATTCTCGTTTATAAGCGATCTGCGTCCTTTCTTTATTTTTTACCGGTAAGCAAGCTCAGATGTTATGCAAGCGAAGACTTCAATTAAGAAAGCCGGAGAAATGTACAACGAAATCGTTACGTGTGTTACATCTTGGTAACCTTAAGGTTACAGTCATTGTCGGAATGAAAGTGAACGATGGATAACAGTACCTGGGTTACAAAAATGGTTTGCTTCTCTGCCACATGTGTAGGTAGCCAATCCACTAGGAATGGTCTGTTGGGCATCCGCTGCATTCAAACGCTTCAGAATACACTTGTGGTTGTCACCTGTAGCTCATAGCAAATAGCGCGGAAAATCTGTAGACAAGTACTAACAATAAACCAGCTGTCCTGGATGTGTTTGCTTTTTGTTTGTATTACCATGTTGTTTTTCGTGCAATTCAGGACTTCCAGGTTTGTTTACCTGACCCTTATAATATTATATATAAAGTATGCGTTTTAGACTCCACGTTTGGGTGAACCCTAATTCAAAGATGCTATTTATCTCGAAAGCGGGATGTTGCATTCCTTATATGATTTATCTACTAGATCACAAATTGAATACGTAGCGAAATCATCTGCGTTTAGTGCGTTCCTCCTAGGACTTGCCCGCACCTTTGACCGGAAGTTTCCAAAACGAAGAATGAGGCAGCAATTGCTGGTACCTGTAGCCTCTGTTCTCGATCGGTTCTCCGACTGTTGGAAGGTCGCTCATCATCGGCTGATGGTCGTTTCTTGATACAGTCCTTTAATAGCTGCGCACTATCCACATACACTTTCCATAGATCATTGTGATTTTCAAATGCTTCTGAACCGAAATCATAAGAAAAAAAAGACACATCGTAACGTTACACTCTAAAAACCCCTTTTATAGGCTATTATGGATAGATATAGCCTATTTGGTTGCCCAGCTGACCGTGGTGCCTGCAAGGACAAACTCACCTCGTGGTAAAACATGAAATGTGTTTTTACGGCCATGTGTCTGTAGCAGAAAAAAGAAATTGTATGTGACTTTAACTGGGACATCGTTTACGTTCACTCGTACCCTCATTGCAGCTTCTCTCTGTCTACACAAAAGTCAAAAGCCTACTGGATACACAATGGGAGACTAGTTGCTTTAGTCAATGAAATAATGACAGGGGTATACCATGTGTCTTTATTACGGCATTGGACAAATTCAATCTGCACGTACAGATCGTATTGCGCAGATAGTTAGCTTTGTGGATTTAATTTGCTGTTCTAAATGAAACAACCATTTTCCATGCTTAGACCCCACGTTCTCCGGGCAAACTGATTATTACGTATAGGCATTCTCCATCCTCGTAAGCTCTACCCACATCGTTACTAAAGTGCTCCTGAGTTTGCAACAGCATCAGCGCATTTGTACTAGTTGTTTATATGTGTTGAAGCTTCGTGCTCCGCAGGACTTAGTACAGTTATAATCAGAGACAAGTCTTACTGGGTATTACGAAGCGACAATCGCTGTTTCCCAACCAAATAATTCGTATGGCATGGCAGAATAAGATCAGTTGTGACACGCGGGGAGGTGTTGGGAGAAAATGAGAAAAGCAAAAGTCAAGCCTCAGTTTCTGCTAGAAAGGATCGGGTACTTTTACTGTGTTTTTCCGCTTTTGTTTGCAGGCGATCACTAATGCCTTTGCGCGGTTGGCTAAAACGCTTTGCGGCGTCGAATTGAAGTGGGGCCCGGATAACGGTTCGTTGTATCTCTAGATAAGGAACTATTGCAGCCAGAAATCATCCATATTTAAAGAGGAAGACCGCTGCTTTTCTTTTTTCTTCGGCTCTTTTCCATAAAACGTCCCGCATGTGCTGAGATTAACTATAAACGATGAATGAATTTTATGCTACTCTGAATAAATTTGGTATTCACTGAGGGATCAAGTTCAAATAAGTTTTACAGCTTAGCTGAAGGCGCATATTAATTGCAAACTTGGCTCCTTATGGATGCAGAGTTTGTTTAGACTAGAGTAGAGGTTTATTCAATAACGGCATCTAGTTCTTGCTCAAGCAGTCAGCCGACCGTCTTTACATTGTCCAATTGATAGCATACTGTACATCCTGGTGTAGACTTCTATAGGCACTTTTATCATCATTAATAGTTCAATATCAATCGCTCGTAAGGTCATACTTTGAGGTGACAAATAAAAATAGTGTGTAGTGGAATCGTTCGAGTTTCCAAACTATGGTCACCCACGGTTCAATGAATCATTTCCTCTTATCAGGAGAACATTGTCAAAAGCATTCAAAATAAAATAAAAAACAGGAGGGTGACATTTTTTAACAGATGAAGACTGTATTCTAAGCAGATAAAGTAATACCAATACCGAACTTGCTTTGGCCCTATTAACCCCATTGTTAGTTGGATTGTTTGTTGAAAACCATAATGCTTACCTTCATATGATCCAGGTCGCCGCTAATCAAAAAGGCAAAGCCAGGTGCCATCTTTTCTTCCAGAACAGCAGAGACTCTACCGGTAGTATCAATCTGACCACGGAAAGTAGCTTGTCGGAAGTCGAACTTGCCACCGACTGTGGCCACAGCCTCTCTCCTTCCACCCTGTACCATCATGTTCAACTCAACACCGAAATCGACCTTTTCATTGATGCGTTGATAGTAACTGGCTTGGATCGCACCCAACCCCTGGAACTGTGCGGTTGCAATGAAGTCGCTGCCAGTGTACTTTCCGACCAGTGACATGGCTGTCTCCTCCATATCAGGTGTGGGGCGCTGCAGCACGATTTCGGATCCCACAGCGAGCTTGGAAGTCACCGATTGAAGGTAGTTAGCCATGTAGATACCGGTGAACTCCATTGGGTTAGGGTTCATTGCCTTGACGTTGAACGAGTAATCCGAACCGGTATAATCGCCCTCGACTTGCATCATCGAATGACCAGGCATATGTGTCATCTTTTGAAAGATGTAAATAAAACCATTGCCAAATTGGACACCTTTTTCTTACCTGGGCAACCACCTTTACCGCCAATTGCTGATTCCACATGTGTCTAATAACAGCTTGGAGGTTGGTATCGTTATCCATAGTACCTTGTGCCATTGTCTACGAAGTAAATAAATAAACGCGTTGTTCAAAGCGACAGATCAGCTTTACCCTTTCAGTCATATATCCCGACATGAAGTTGTACATGGGTGGCATGACCTGTGAACCTAACGAGAACTGATGCTGCACATGGAAATTGCCAGAAAGCTCTTTCAGAATGTTTGCCTGTGCGCCATCGAACAAGTAGTTGTTCACAAAGGTGTCTGTTTAAACGTATTATGTAAGTTGTTTTGCCGTTGCCGTTGTTTTTGTTTTTTCTTTTTACCCTTGACTTCGAAATGGAGACGCTCAAATTTTCCGGGGTTAGGCAGGTTCAGGCGGTTCTTCTGGAAAGCAAACCAACTGGGCCAGTGAAGAGGATTCCAAGGCGATCCCGCGGGCTTTTGCTCTTTGATAGGAAACGCAGTCGAAAGAGGCGAGAACATACGCGGATTGGCGACCGATTCGGGGGCAGACATTCTATACGTAGAGAGCTATTATACAAAAAGGTAGTTGGAAGGTTCTATGACAGCCCGCGTCTTGGAATTTTTTTTCGGGCGAACAAGGGCCAAGTCTAGCATCAGAATTGTCCCGGACTTCGAAAAAATTTTCTGATGACGTTTCATGGAACGCCAGAAATTTGTATCTCATCCTTTGGTTTGCAATATACTCAAAAAAAATAAAATAAAATATGCGCGACTGCTGCGATTCACCTTAAGTAGCATTCTTTCAGAAGTTTCTCCTCTTAGTTCAATAACTTGCTCACTATGCTTGACGAACAATTTTTAACAATGGCTGATCTCCGCACTGCTGCTGTTGTCTATGCAAAGGAAAAAGGCTTCGCCATTTCGACCTTACGTAGCGATAAGCGCAAGATCATCCTCGTTTGCAAACATTCTAATAAGTACCGTTCTGCAAAATCCTCGAATGAGGTGCGATGATTAAGCTTTTCTTCATATAAATGTATTGAATCAAACAACTTAGAATGTCTCCGAGCTAGACGTTAAGCGAATGAGAATCAAGGTCACCCAGCGTTTTGAATGTCCTTTCATAATGAAAGGAAAACTCCAAAATGACATATGGGTCGTTTGGTTCCTTAATGAGGAACATAATCATGAGATGGCTACTTCAGTTGCTGCTTACCATCAGCATAGGGCCTTGGGAACTGAAGTTCGTAGCGATGTGCCAGACTTGGTTCATTCAGGCGCAAGTAATAGCAGAAGTTAGGTATCGAGCAGGATAAGATTCGAAACATTCTTTCGAGCCGGGAATCACCTTGCGGCTCAAGCCATTGGATGGACAAAATCGACTGTCCACAAATAGGGGCGGAAACCTTTGGAATAACAATTTCTATATACAGTTCAACTGTATGTACGTTCACCAGAATTCCTGAAAGCACGCGACTGTTAGACATTCAACTGCACAGCTGCCATTTCTATCTTATAGAAATCGAACCTAGAAGCCATATTTTCTGTCCTCGGCCCAACCCTCAACACCATCCATTTTTCCAGAACCATCAGTATAGCGATTGGTCGATTATGTATGGTTGTGAATAAACCTTTGACAGTACTGTATTTTGTGGATAAATTTACGTTGCTAAAAGTAGCTTTTTGCGCAGTCTAAAGGCCAAGTTTTGCGCTGACAAAAAAAAAAGCGGGACCGCATTATTCAGTAAAGATGCAAAACATGAATAGATTATGTACTTACACTTAGCCCTTCGACAACGCAAAAAGTTACTCCAGCATCGCAAACATCCATTAGATGAGTATTTGATCGAGTACAATGACAAAAGCCTTACCGATGCTAGCATCTATAAAAGCGACAGTTAATTAAGATGATTTTAAATTTGATATATAATGTCGTATACGTACCGTAAAAATCTAAATCCCCTCAGGAGGGGAACCGGTATTCGTATCCGTGATGCGATCGGTTGCCATCGTAGATCGAGCAAATTCATCAGGTC
>JNEV01000847.1:0-35884 GCA_000697495.1 Saksenaea oblongispora B3353 | reverse complement strand
GTTCCCGTGGCCGAGACAAAAACGCTGCTCTAAATATCGCACTCGCTGGGGCAAGTGCCCTTTTTTCAAAAACCCGTGAACCATTTCCGGTTTTTTCATCAAGAAAAGCCAGCGCTTACATGCTGGATAAAGAGTTATTACATTCGCTTACACCCATCCCGGAGGAGTGCGGTGTAGGTGCCCACGCTTAGCAGTGGGATACCTTTGGGTAAGTAAAATACAATGCCCATTCACCTCATTTACTAACCGCGCATGTGCATTTTACGCTACCCAAATGAATTTTTGTGTCTGGGCCAAGTTTCATGTAAGTAAAAAGGAATATCTTTCGATAATTCATGTATATTTAATTTTTTCCTCAGCGCAAACTTGACTGCTCTTTCGACGCAAAAATTCATTTAATGTAGCGCAAAATAGCATGCAAAAAAACAGTACAGTACAGTTCATGAGTTGAAGATACAAACGCAATCATGTTACGTCCATCATATGCCCAGTCAATTCCTTCGTATCGATACAAAAGTAAGAAAATGCAACATGCCAATAAACTTCTGAATTCATTGGAAAACAAGTTGCGACCTGGCATCACCGTCGATCGTTTAGTACACCACATACCATGAGACTTCTGCGAAATGACGAAAGAATCCCCAACATAGATCGAATCCGGCGTACGATGCCTTACTTTGATCCCGAACGATTTGCAAAACTTTTAGAAAAGGAGGGATTTTCTTCGAAGCAAGCGCGGGCCGTAATTACTGCTCTTGATGATGTTGTAGATGAATGGTGAGGAGCAGTTGTTACGCGCTCTTCATGGCCTCTTAACGAGTAAAAAAAATGTTATTACAGCACAGTCAATATCACAGGGAGCCTTGTGAGTAAAGCAGACCAAGAGAAGGTATAACATAGACAAGTAAAAGATATATTATGCTTATTCCTTTGCAGACGATCAACCAGTACAAGGCCGACTTTTCAAAGCTGAAATCGGAAATACAGCAGATGGAACGGCGTGATGTCGAGGATGCCAAATCAGCGAACGAACGACTTAAAGGGGAAATTGAGAAGCTAAGAAAGACATTACAAGAAGAGATTGTTCGTAGTCAGGCGGGCGTTCGACTCGATCTTAACCTAGAAAAGGGACGAATCAGAGACGAGACGATCGAACAGCATGACAGATTAAAAAAGACAGATGACAAGATTGAAAGCGAGATCCAGGCTCTGAAAAAACAGATGGAAGGCATTAAACTACAGATTCTACAGTACATGATCGGTAGGTGCAAGTTTTGATAAAACGATATGATGTACTGATACGGCCATCCATTAGGTACTATTACAGGAGCAGGGACTCTAGTTTTAGGTAGGATAAAGGGATAGCTTGCGATAATTTACTGATGGATTCCGAAGGATACATCCATTTTTTTCACTAGATCTTTTTACGTCATTAAGGCGAGGGTTTTACCCTAGCAACGTTTAACATCTTTCCTTTTGCGGTCTTTTTTCTTTGGAACTTACCCACGGCAGTTCATTCACTTGTTTGTCGCATGACATTCCAATGATGATCCTTTGTAACAGGGATTTTTGTTTTTGCGTTCTGTAGAACAAACAACGTTCATAACGACTGCTGTATGATAATGAGATGCTTGGTACATGCACCTGTTTAATAAATGTTCACTTTTCTTTTTCTCGAAAGAGGCACCTGCAGCCAATGGTAACAGAAGTAATATGTGTATCTGCACCGATAACAACCATTAACAAACAAAGTAAAGTGTGGTTTGGACGTAGTACTTTAGTGTTTTCTTTTTTTTTTTTTTTTTTTAACCTGGGAAAATTTCTCATGTGTTGTGTTCGTGAGATTAAAGGATCACTATTTAAGACCCTGCAGTTATATTACTTCCAGTACTTTTTTTTTTTTCGTAGCGAGATAATGGAAATTGGAAAAGGTGAGAGGGTTGAGTGACATCCTGTCAAGTATTTATTTTTAGTTTAGACAACAAAGCTCATCGTCAGTCAAAAGGCGTAGGAGTAAAAGGAAATGTATTTCTGCAGTGGAAAGACCGGTTTGTGGATCTGCTTGACAAGGGCAAAACCAGTGCTGTCAAAAAGCCTCTTCCTCAGCCTTCCACATTAGGCAATCAAACTTCTACAGACATAGGGAAACTCTAGCATCCCTTTTTTAAGCAATAAAAAGGAACTGATCAATACTGAAAGTATTGGGCAACTTGTGCAGCTGTATAAAGGGGTTCAAAAAAGAAAGAGATATGTTTTTATTTGAAACGATAGTCTAAGTAATCTATCTCTCACACAACAATTTCCCTATGTTCCATCTCCAAAGTTCTTAACAAAAATTTAACTCAACGAGAATCAAAAAGAGAATTTCGTCGGGTATTACTTCTACGTAATCTCATGCGAGACTTTCTGAAAAAAAAAAAATAAATAAATACAGGAGCGAGAGTACTCGACGGACTACTTTCCAAAAATGATTTAAGCATCAGAAGCCCATAGACTTGGTGACAAGGCTTTGTGACATTGCCAAACGCAAACAAACCTTCTTAAATGCAGGTTTACTCTTTTCGACTCTCAACAGATCAAACAATAAATTTTTGCAACTGGGTAAGTCCTTCTCGATATCACACGCAGAGAACAATCCCCTATTTCTTGTATCATCAAAGGCGGATATCTGAAAGTTTTATAGATAGAAGATTATCTCATAATTCGAAAGGTAGCATATAAACATATGATGCCTGAGTAACCCTAGTGCTATCCCAAAATACAATTGATCGAAACGATCGTTGCTATCTGATAATATAAAGATGTTCGAGAGAGGAACGCTTTTTTGGTTTAGAGAAAGTCCTCCATGTCCCGGCCCGTTTTTCACCCACCCGGCCGCACCTAAGTTCCACAACTGTATTCCAACGCATTGTTGATCTCTGGATATATTTATTTTAGTCTAGTCTGTAAAATGACAACGTAATAAATGACAACAAAGCAAGGGTCTGAAATTAAACGATCGGCAGTAAAAATAAATTTTCTTCTCCCTTGTCAAAGCCGTCATCATATAATACAAAGCCGCTGTATCATCTCCTCTCTGTCTTTTGTAGCATTCTCTTATAAACATGCTGCTAAAGCTCTTAATAGCCATTACAATTGGCGTGCTTGGTACCGTGGCACAGCTGAACACGTTGTCGATTCTGCAAATTCTAAATGCTTCGGAGCTCAGTCCAGCCTACTCGCTAGCACAACTTATAACATCATCTCCGGAGTATCAGCCGATGGTTGATCTTCTATCCCAGCCTGGAAATTTGACATTCTTTGTACCGTCAGATAAGGTCCTTGCCGTAGTACCTTTACCGTCCTCCACGCAAAGTGCCAATAGCAGTAACTCGACAGCTACTTCGTCTGGGATCAGTAGCTCCACAGCTTTGTCTGGAACCAGTAGCTCCACAGCTTCGTCTGGAATCGGTAGCTCAACTACCATGACCAATGGATTTTATATGCCTACTAATTTTGCTGGCCAACAACGATCCGAAGCGATGACGAGAGTTGATCCTGAATTGGTTCTTGACTATGTTGCTGTTACCAATCAGCAAAAGGATATAGAGGCAGACCAAACTCAACAAGATGACGCCAACGATGCTCTCATAAGTCAAGGTGCCTCTCAGTATTCAATTATGGACTTAATCCGATACCATTTGCTAAACAATACTTACGATCTAACAAATGATTTCCCGGATAATGTTACCGTGGTAAACACAATATTGACAAATCAGACTGTCGATACACTTGGCAACGGTGTACCACTCTTGATCAACAAATATGGGAATGATAGCCTCAATTACACTATCGGTAATGGGATGGGCGAAGCTAATGTCACGACGGATGCGATTAGAGCATCGAATGGTGTAATCTACGTGATCAACAAGGGTTTGTTCTTGAACAAATTCGCTGACATTTTTTTACTCATTATGCCGCTGACAGTACTGGTTCCACCTGAACCGCCCTCGCAAGTAGCAACACAGATCCCCAAACTGGCTGGTATCAATTTCTTCCTCCAGACCAGTGACTCTTTCGCAGAGCAAATAGACAATGCAACGAATGTTCGTATGCTTCTCTGCTTCAGATGCAAGCAATTTTTTTGTACTTATCGGCGATTACTCTAGGTCACATATTTTGCCCCGATCAATGATGCACTCAAAACTATGGATTTCCAAAATATGGATAATCAGACGTTGCAAGCTTTAGTGGCAACGCATAGTATCCAGGGAGTATATTACTCTACTAATTTCACCACCACGAATTCGACGACGACTGCAAATAGCACAACTTCGACAAACAATTCTACCTCCAATGGCACTAGCATGACAACAACGTCTACATCAGCTTCGACAACGTCTACATCAGCCTCTACAACGCTAACATCAAACCCCAGTTTTCTGTACTTTATGCGGAGACAGGAGAATCCGCCGTCGGGAAATAACGGAACCACAGGATCCAACAATTCTACGACCGGGAATAATCCAACCTCTGGCAATGGTACAGCCACGGTCATGACAATGGCTAATTCATCCTTGAGCGTACAGGCCATTAATGCTACATCATTTATGGGTAAGTGGATTTTACTAGGACTAGTAACAAAGCAGGTGGTTTATTGGCGCCTTTTTTGTTTCGTAGTCGGAAATGCCACAGTGGTACGAGCGAATATCCTATTAAGGAATGGTGTACTCCATCTCATTGATCAAGGTAAGACGACTCTATTATTCTAGATCCTTTCTAACTGATACTTTTCCATCGGTAGTTTTGACACCCGCAACAAATAATACGCAGCCTACTCAAAACAGTACACAGACTAGTACACAGACTAGTACTCCCAGTGTTACAGGCACCAGTGCCGGGCCTTTTCCAACAATGGAGAATTCCAATTCGGGCGATCATATTTTCGACGTCGCTATTTTTTGTAGTATGATCTTTTCGTTACTGGTAGCAGCAGTCGTCCATGCAATGTAAAAAGAAAAAAGTTAATTTGCTCCTAGCGGGAGTTCTGCAAGAGCCACTGTTTTCATTGTATGTCAAATGAGATGTTTCTATTTTCGAACAAGTGTTTTCAATAATATGTTTTAGGGAGATCTAAGGATCCATTGCTGAAACTTGTTTATAATAATATAATACAGATAGAGGATGCCATACACGCGTAGAAACCTACTTTAACAAGCAAGAAAGTGACAAAATATGCTTAACACGAAGCAAAGAAAGAAAGGGAGCATTTCATATGGAATTTTAAGCATGATGTTCCTATTCAAATAGCCGATGTCTTTGACAACGCTATAGCTACACTGTTTACAATAAGATTTCGACATCGCCACAACCTTGACATGTCCAAATGAGAAATTCTTCTAGATGACCTGGTATAGTGGTGGTAGAGACATTACCATAGGAGGGATTGCAGTTTCTGAAAGTGAATGAGTACGTACGCTGTGGTCTAATGGGTTTCTCTACCTGTGTTGATCTTTCGCCATGGCCATCATAGCACGAATGGATGTAGGTGTTAGATCCTGCGATGCCATTGGAATAAGCAGGTGACAGCTATCACACTGAACTCCTTTTATGCTAGGTATAAGGCGGCCTGTATGGCATTGGGGACATATAAAATAATCGATAGGTTTCTGTCGTTTGCAGGCAGGGATTTGTTGACAAGTGCCTTCCACCTGTTCGAACAAACGTTTCTTCCACATGAGAGGATAAGTATCACTGGGCTTTATAATTTTTTCTACAGCCAAAAAAAATTTTGGAGAATGTGTTGGAAATATACCAATCTCCCGCTGCTCTCATGAATCCACATCATACCAATTTTTCATTTCCTTCCTCAAACCCCCAACGTATTCATGATAGTGAGAGGTTGAGTTTCACCACTGGAGCGAACCTGACAACCATGAATGACAATGATGCTGGTAGTACGATCGCAATGACAACGTCGCCAACAACATCTTGCTCTTCCGATAGCACTTTGCGCAAGTCCCGATCGTGCATTACCGAATTCCAACCAACCTCATCGGCGTCGTCAAGCCGACGCTTCCATTCGTCACACCTGGGCCGGCCACCCCAGCCGACACACCGCCAAAAACCTAAACTAAAACCCGAAAAGCCAGTGGCGCCCCTTTCTCCCAATAAAACTGTGCCGATGAAAGAACTCGAAAAGGTATGAGATGACTAAAATTAAAGTTACACTGAACCTTGTACGTCCTTCCTTTTTTTCCGCGCGACTTCCTGGTTTTTTTTCAAAAAGATGATTGCTGACCTCAAAAAGGAGAATTTCGATCTCAAGTTACGTTTATTCCATTTAGAGGAGTCCATTTTCAAGGATAGTTACAGACAAAATATGATGGAGGAGGTAAACATGGCATGCCATATATATAAATATATACTTATTTATAGCATCCATCGATGGGGCGAACGAATAGAACCAACATCTGACATTGGAATTGATGGAGCGAGTAAATCAAGTGAGGGTATTACAAGAGATGCTGGCATCTTTCCAAAAAATGCCTTCAAAGGAAGATCGCGCAACTCAGACCGAGGGCACTGCGTCTACGCCGTTGTCAGCCGGAACATACTATACCGCATATCCAAGCTCACCTGTATGTCCAAGTTCACCTGAAACGTTTGATCTGGATGCGGAACAGACAACTTCACAAGATGAACAAGCATTTAACCTTGATACGATGATCCTTCCTTTTCAGTGTATTAATCTCGGTACAGCTCGCCCTCAAAGCCAAAATCATGTAGAACCCGAAAATAATGATGTAAAGGTGCGCGGATGGCTCAATCAGATAGGAGTCAGTCAGGTTAACCCCTTGCAAGAGGAACGAGACCGTGCTGTCGATCGAGCCACGCCATTATCTTAATTCCACGTGGTAAAAGGCCCTAGCACTCCCTTTCCCTCCATCCTCCTCCCCCCCATTTTCGTTCCATTAAAATTACATACCGTGATAATAGTCATCTTCATGTTTGAACGAGCGATCTATCAGCTGACGGTCCACCGATTACTAAGTAAAGATTACGCCCTTTATCTGTGGAACGATATTAGCCATAAATTTATTTGTGCATCGATAGATTTTGTTCATATTGGTAGGTGGTTGACTCTATGATGCAGTAGTTATAACTTGTGAGGGAGTAAGGTTTAAGACGGTAGTCAAGGGTTGATTCAAAAACATGTCATGTCCTGGATGAGTTCTTAACGCCTTTATTGCCGAAGAGGTCATTTAATGCTATAAACGACTTGTTATTTTCTGGCAATGTTGTATCGAATCTCTTTCTATCATTTACTGACTGTCATTGTATATTGAGAAAAAAAAGCCGTACGATTGCAGTTTTGTTATGCAGGTCTAGGTTAGAATCCCTTTCTCCTTTCCTCTTCCAAAATTCGCATTTGACTTGGATCGAAAGTAAATTAGATCTCCGGCACTCCTTGATAAAGCGACGCCAGGATGTGCAGTCCGCCATGAATGAAGGGACAAGTGCTTCCGAAGTGAAGCGAAGGTAAGAAGCACCTCCCGTGATGAAGGCCTGGCTGCACATCCCATCACTATGTCGTTTTAATCATCATCCCAACCTATTCCCCAATTGTCCGAAGGGATTTATTCTTTCTTTCTGGACCATTTCTATTTTACATTGTCTTTTTTTTATCCTCATGGTATATCACATCTTTTTTACTTGATACACGAATGTGCAGCTATATGTTCATTTCGGGAAGTACTTTTACCTTCGCTTCGCTTTGATAAGCGCTTAGCCCTCCATTCACATCCGACTGCACATCGCATCATTGTACTTTGATTCCACGTTGCATAATCTGAACGGGTTTCATATTAACTTGATTTTGGGTGCTTATTTTTCTGCATCTCTTTCATTTTCATTGTCTTAACCGGTAAAGTCTTTACAAGCTCTCCAGTATTGTATTAATCTAGCATGGTTTTATCCAACGATCATTCCTGTAGTAGGCGGCCCACATCACATCTCGAGCAAAAGCTTCTTCAAAACCATGGGGCACATCAGTACACTACTTTGGTAAGAAGCTGCATACATAACCCAGACTTATCGTAACTTTGCAGGTGAATGAAATTGGACTGTACAATTTATGGTCCACATCTGTTGACACAAGCAATCGCCCTGGTTCAAAAGCATTCGATAAGGCTATTATTGGTTGTAGATATCCATAACAATTGTTTTATGTATACGTTTTCAGGCATCCATTTATCTCATACCTTTTGTGTTGATCTGACTTTTTAGTCGACTACGCTTAAGGTATGGATCTGTAACACTGGCCAAAAATATCTTCGGGTTTTTTCACCAGACGTTATGGTACCAGCCTTTTGCACTGAAAACTTTTTTAATACTGCAGGCTGCCTCGGATGAGTCATGCCTACTGTACCTGGCCATCGAGCCAGGATTACAGGTCCCGCTTGTAACTGCACAAAAAAGAGTATAGTGATATAGCCAACTTCAACTCAAAAGTTGATTAAAGCGATCTTCATAATTGACAACATTCGTTTTCCATACGTTTATTGACATATATAGGTAAAAATTGAAGAATTGAGTCTACCCCGTTCTCCTTTGAGGAGACCGTTTCTAAAATTCGAAATGTAGAAGAGAACGCCTGCCTTCTGGTTCTTTTTTTTTTTTCTAACTCGAATAGTTGTTTACACATACTCATTCACGATTATGCTTGATAAATAGTACACAGTGCTTGCTTACGTTTTACTTAAAAAGTTGAAACATCCGGCAAAGGATTGTTAACGTTCCGAGCCATATATAGAAAGATAATGAGAATATTGCTTGCAGCTACTGGTCGTGGTTGAAGTACATCATCAGATACGATTCTTTTCAATACATTAATGGTGTGTACTTGCTGCACTTTTAATACTTGCCGAGGAGCGTTGTGCATTTAGCCACAATAGGAAGTGGAATAGTATCCCTTTTTTTCTCTTTCTTCTTTTTTTTTTACTCTTTTGTTTTTCACTCTTGTTTTCCCGGTGTATCTTGGAACAAAATGATATCAAATGTTTGACAACAAATGTTGAATATGCCGCTATTTGAAGACAGCTATTTACATTGGCGAGCTATTTTTTCCCTTGATTCCCATGTCTATTGAGGGGCTCGCATTTAGAACCTGTGGTTCATCGTCAATAAAAAAAAAAGGCCGACGCAAGATCCGGTAGAAACACACATTCTGATAAGAGTGCTTGCTATGGATTCGATAGATGCAATGATTTGACGTTCAACGGACAAATTAAATATATCTTGCACATTTTTCGCGTAGAGCATTATTGCAATGATGATCATGCTGATATAAGCTTTCACACATTTTTGGGGGAGCACCCCCAAACCACCCCCCAGTAGTCCCTAAGCTCGGCCCTCTTCAGTTTCGTTACAAGAACTATTTTGTATAAAGCAATTCTGCTTCCTTAGATACGCGTAAAGATTAAGATGAATCATGTGTCTTTCAGTCGAAATAGTACCACAAGCAATATGCTGACAAAATAGATTTTTTTTAAAAAAAAAAAAAAAGAACCTTCGAGTATCTTATTCCATTTTTGTAATAACTCCAACTGATAGGTATGCAGAATAGAGCAATCTATCTTTTTACAAGGAGTAAATAGAAGCCAGTGATAAATACTTTGTCATTGTTGTCCAGTACTCTGGTGCAACTTGATTTTGGGCTTTTAAGGTCATTAACCAACCAAAAGACGTTTCGTCTCCTTTCGTACAACCGAATTTACTAACCTGTCGAAGTAATGATTAGTCTTTTTTTTTTTTAGCGCTCAACTCGCTGAGTTTTGTCTGCGTTATCTCTGTCTTCAACTCTCTCTCTCTCTGTGTAGCTCTGGCTCTCTGACTGTCTCTCTTTCTCTGCCCTTTCGACCCTTTCCCCCTTTTTTTACTGCACTTCTTTCTTGTTGCATATATCCTCTTTCTCTCTCTCTCTTTTTTTTTCTGGTAGGACATAAAAAGCTTGAGGTTTTCGCCGATTGTTTTTTATTTCTTTCATTCCCATCCCGTCGACAAATTACTATTTCATTCACTCGATTCTTATAATCTAAAATTATTAATTACGGAATTGTTGAAACAGCCTAATATCGAGAGATCGTACGAGAGAGAGAGAGGGCTCGTCAGCGAAGAATACTACTTTGACCTGGAAGAAACAAGAGCAACAACAAAAAAAAAACAAAGCCTCACCGTAACAAACGTCATCGCGCACCCACGCACACATACACCTACACATCATTTTCCATGGATTCCAGTTCCTGCACACTCGTTGTGTTATACCATGCAAGTCCTCAACCTTTTCGAATAGACGGAAATGAAAACAATCCGAACGATGACGTGCCTCCTTACTTATCGATCTTACAATCCGTATTTGGCCAAGGTAATGACCGGTGCATACAAAAACAATGAGGCTTATTCTTCATTATTCCGACTTCTTCTTAGTTTTACCGCAGTCAGATCCTACCGACGCCTTGCATCGAATAAAACAGCTCCATTCTTCCTCTCCAACTATCGTTTTGATTGATTTGGAAACCTTGGATCATGCGATCGATAATATGGAAGAAGATGACGACCATCGTTCTATAGAATCTCATCACTCAAAACCTTCTTTTCCATCCACACCGGAGGAACGACGCCTGTACTGGATAAGAAAAATGAAACAGCGGCTGATGGATGATATACCAATTGTGGGTAAGTTTTGATATATGGTTGTGCTTCTTATGTCTCATCATCTTGTTATTAGTTTGCTCCAATAATGATGAGTCTAGTTTCATGCTAGACTGTATATACGCAGGCGCAGCTGATTATATACTAAAACCCCTGCGATTGGATATCGTAAAAACATTGTTCCTGGTAAAGAAAATGAAAACAGATCACAAATCGAAACCCTGACGTTAACTCATGGCCTAAAAGAAATTGCACCGCATCCGTGCTGAATCTAAATCTCATGGTTCTCTCCATGGATCCCCATCACCATCATTAAGTCTATCATGTGCAGACAATGCTATTCTATCACCTGTTGCAACCTCTCCTTTGACACCAACCGCCCCAAATCCTTCCGCAAATTTATGCGATGGCCTACAACATCGAATCAAAGAAATCTTTGCAAAGGATACACAGTAAGAAGTCCAAAGTTGCATCTACGCGAGCAGATGCTTAATTTGCACTTTAGATTTGCAAAGGTTGTTATGGATATATATGCTCCCCTACAACCTCAACACGGTTATATTCACTTATCGAAGTAAGCAATGCAGCTCAAATCAAAGAGATTTTAATTTCTCACACAAAATACCTAGGGAACGCGGCACACTTCTCCGGCAACGAGTCTCCAGTTGGGATTTTTGTCCATTTGATTTCGATCATGATGACTTGATTCATTGTGTGTACTTGATATTCGAACAAATCCTGTCGTTACCAGAGTTAAACCATTTGTCCATTACAGAAGGTATTGATATATCAGGACTTGTTCAAATGAAAGAAAACTAACATGGGCTTAGCGCAACTCTACGATTTCATTATTGAACTTTCTGCTGCCTATCATGACGCGAACCCTTACCATAATTTCGCACACGCTGTCGATGTCTTGCAATGCTCTTATTACTTCTTATGTAAACTCGGCATCTTGCCTTTTGCGGACGGTTCATGCAATCGACGACCCTTAAAATCATCCAACGCTACGCGTGCGCAAGACCTACTTCGACCAAAAGATATGTTTGCCTTACTCATCGCTGCCATCGGTCATGATGCTGCACATCCAGGTGTAAATAACGTGTTTTTGGTAACTAGCCTAGTCTTTTGTCAGAAGAAACACTAATGATTATTTAGGTCAAATCGGCCACTCCTCTTGCTGTCTTATACAACGATCGATCTGTTCTCGAGAGCTTCCATTCGATGGCACTGTTTCAACTTATAAAGAAACATGGGTTTGATCAATTCGCTGGAGGTGCCGGTTCGTCGGAGTATCAAGGTACAAAAAAAATGGGCAATCTAAACGCGCACCCTTTGCTTACCTTATGGCTAGAATTTCGCAAGGTTGTTGTGACCAGTATATTAGCTACGGATATGTCATTGCATGGAGAATACGTTTCAAAAATCAAAGATCAGGCAGTCAGGTTCCGTCATACCAGCGTTGAACAACTTAATAGTGAGGAAGAGCGACTATTACTCTGCAGTGCTATTATCAAATGCGCTGATATCAGCAATGTGGTAAGAATTAACAAAACAACAAAAATGAGAGTCTAGTGGCTGAAAGATGACACGACAGACCCGTCCATTCATTCACGGTGCCAAGTGGGCTGAGCAACTAGTCGAAGAATTTGCTTGTCAGGGTGATCTGGAACGAGAACTTGGGATGCCAGTCTTGCCGATGAACGATCGCGAAAAGCTTGTCCTGGAAGACGTACAAATTGGATTTATTCGATATGTAGCCCTCGATCTCTTTGAATGTGTTCGCGATGTCATGCAGGGTAAATATAATGAAAACATGACAAGTCTGCAAATGCTAACAGATAGCGAGCAGAGGTATCCTTTACGGTTGACTATATGCAGCAGAATTTACGGCGATGGGAAAACCGAAAAAATGCATCTCATGATTCAGGTGTTTCTAGTCTAGGAGATTTAGATCAAGACATGGTTGAATCTTCAAAGGACGCGCTTGAGATGATCCAACTAGAAGGTATGTTTTTTTAAAGAAAAAAAAAAAGAACTTAGCACCATCTAATATTTGAAATAATAGAGAGTAAACGGACAAGTAGTCACAGCATAGATTATCATACCCAACCAGCCGAAGTGTTGCATCGTCGCCTCTCACTGGATACAACACGGAGTGGTAGCATATTCAACAATTTGCCTAGCATGCCTGCCGTGGCAATGACAAGTTACGGCGAAAGTATCGTCAATGATTCTACAGTGGGTTCGCGTGCACAACCTAGACAAGAGACACGTCAACCACCAGAATGGCCGCCGCATTGTGATAGTTCTGGCCCAGTGTATTGCCAGTGCACGATACAATGATGAGCGTTGTCAGCACTTTCCCTTTCTCTCCTTTTCCCTATCTTTCTCCGTAAATCATCATTTTCTATTCTTATGTGTATTTTTTAAGGGCCCCATTATCCCTCCTCTTATCTTTTTGCACATGGCGCTTGAAACACATTCTTCGTATGTCTTTGTATAGAACCCAAATAGATTGTACATTTAGATCTCCTTTCTTTCACCAAGTGGACATTAGTTTGTATCAAGCCGCCACATGCTCAACATGTAACAAAATAACTTTGCGTTTGAAAGAATATTTGTGTCAACCAAATATAAGTTTGTTGATTCATTGTGCTTCAGGATAAGAAAATATTCCTCTTAAAACAAATAGCAACATCCAAAGGCGAAAGCTATTCTCTTTGACTCTATTATCAGAAAACATCCTTTGGTATCTGTCTTGATCGAAAGGATTGATCATACATTTCTATCTGTCGTTTGGCCTGTATGATACCCATCACTCGTCTTTGACACCCGGGCTATCTTTCCCCCTCCCCCTCCCCTCACTTGGCTAGGGTGCAGGGCAGACCTCCGTATTTCTGCAGATTTATCACTTTTGAGTAAATTAGTGCAGCTTACTGATTATATTGCAACTGACACAATGTTTTTATTACTTCAACTCCGTCATAGTTACCCAAAAATTGTACCCTCTAGACAAATCAAAACACCTTTTCACCGCAATCTGATGATAAAATTACTGAAAATATCAGGTGATATCTGGGCGGATCAAAGAAAAACACCGTCGTCCATTTGTCATGTCGGACTGGACAGCGAACAAACGTAAACTACATGATGACTCACATAATATAGCTATTCCGCTGAAGAAAATATCTACAAAAGTATTTTATTCAATGTATTCGTACGATAGCCTTGTACAGTACTTTGGCGAGAATGCAATCTCTAGGTCAAGGGTCAGATGGTATCAAAGCAATTATCTTAACGTCAGAACCATTGACAGGAGTGCCGCAGTCCTCGCATTTTGACCCTGCAATTGCAGGTCTCGTGTAGTCTTTGTAAGGTTGGCAACCTTCGTACATTTGAAAAATAGAGCTACCGTTAGCAACCTATCCCAAAATTTACGCCTTTTACTCGGTTTATGCTCCTCGTAAAAGGTCAAAGAGTTATTGAACGACCCTGTAGGGTCGAAAAGGCAACCCAAAGAAATCATGCTTAGCAATACATACTCGAAGATGTTAGCATGGGTTGGGCTTTATCCGAGAACACCCACCCCAGTGGCTTTCTATGCTTGGTTTGTAAATTCAAATGGCCTAGCACCATCGTTCTCGCGCATGTGGCCAGAGGATATGGCGTATGTCTCTTGCAGCGTTCACATCCCAATTCCAGATTGTGCGACATGTTTGGCAATGTTTCACGCTGTGGAGGGCGCTTGTGCCGATTCTGTCCGTGCTAATATGGCACTTGAACCATTTTTGGTGTCTAGGTTGACCTTCCTCTTCAGAGCCAGGCCGCCGGACACCTCGGAGTTTGGAGAAATGAAGCGCTTCTGTCCACCATCTGATCCTGTTCATGTGAAAGCCATGTCTCGAGTCTGAGTCGACGCGCAGCGGGATTGTCTCTAGTGGATGCGTGAAAGAGAACAGTTTGCTGTGTAATTAATGGTACATTGTTCACTTAGCGGATCTTTGATAAGCTTCTTAGCATATTTCAAAATAAAAATGCAAGATGATTTCGCCAAAGCTCTTGCTGAAAAGAGAACTCGTGGTGCATACCTCCTCTGATCCTGGATGCTTAACAATGATCGACGAAGCACAAAGAACTGGTTACGCAGATTTGTTTTCGGGCACCGCAAAAAGTGACGGTGGACCAATATAAAAAAAAAAATAACGGAGGCGAATAGGCGCCAAATTTTTTGTTATAAATGCCATGTGATGAGCTCGCTTAGCCAAAGCTGAATCGTTGATGGAGTTTCTAATGCAAACCCAGCTAAATGAGAGTTTTCATGGTAATCCTTTGCATGCTTTGTGTCTGCAAAAAGATTAGCCAGTTGACCTCAATGCTTAGGTAGTTTGCACAGAAAATACTCTATTTAGTGTGATTGATAGTTGCGACTGAGAGTACCTTTCTGATGGCGTATCATAAACGTTAGTTTATTACTATGATTATAGTTGAAAAGGATGTCATAAAGTCGAGTTCTTGTTTGCTATGTACAATCGGAAGTGATAAAAAAAATGGTACACTTGTTTTTAGGCCGTGACGGATTGCATGATGGATAAGAGAAGCGTTTCTCTAATTGCTGTTGCAGTTCGCCATTCATGGCAGATTTCGGAGCGGTAGGACTCGATACTCTGTTTTCGACAACTTGACTCCATTTTGGAAAGTGCTACAAGCAGGATCTGGCATAGACGGGTGAATTTTTGGAATGTACTGTCGAGGTAAATGTGTGCTTCTCGGATTAAGAGACCAGTTGGATCGTGATAAGTAGATTGGGATATGGAACAGCTGAACGCCTGGAGATCTTTAACAATGCCTTTGAATTGGTGGAGGCAGCGGCAAAAGTCTTGTAACGTCCTATCATTATGCGACGAAATAGGGTTGCACGAGAAAGCTTGCATCAAAGGGAAAAAAAATAAGCATTTGATCTACTGACGACTTGAAAAAGATAATTCACTGAGGGTATCTCGAACCTTCTTCGGCGGGGCCAGAATCTGCTTACAGTACATTGAAACACCGTCTGTGAGCTCGCCAGTATGATCCATGATACACCACAAGGGTAAAAAAGAAACGTATTATCAATATGTGCGTTACACATCTGAGCCTGTTTGATTCACACTACGTGCGAAATCGAGAGATAGCATTAGTCGGTCAGTTTTCTAAAATGCCAACAAAAAAATGCAACTTTATCAAGGCATACTGCTTCACTGCGTTCTTGAGGACACATCAACTGAATTTGTTGGTGCTATTTTCGAAAAGGCTAAGCAGTAATATGTAACAGAAACTACTGTTAATTTAAAAAATATATACAAGGAGACTTCTTGATGCTTTGCTATGGTGACGAAACTTGGTTCCTTCAGATGTCAAACGTGGCCACTCTCTCCTCTTATGGACCCATGATTTATGCGATCATTAAAACCACTGTATTACTCTCTTCTTATTCAGCCAATGAGAAATCTATAATTCATCGTTTTATTTTCTTTGTTGAATGTAGCAAAGCTGATCAATTATGTGACATAAAGATAACACGTAGTTTTCATAGGTTGAATAGAAATTCAATTGTACCGGACGAAAGTTCTACTGTTAACCTGGATGTGCTTGCCAGCCAAACCAGAGCTTCGAGCTCAGACTATCATGGATAAATAATTTACCAGAAAGAAATAGAAGTCTGCAAACTGCGATGAATATGCCTTTGTTTACATCACCACAGACACAAGTGATTGATCGTGAATAACTATCATTTACAGTCGAATCCCGAATAAGAGACATGCTGTCACGATCATTTCGCGTAAAGCGTCTGCCAGCCAATTTATCTTTTCGGCGCCATTTCGCCAGTGTTCCTCCCAATTCACCAACGGGTAGTGGGGGTGCGGCTTTTCAAGTGTTCAATCGTCAGGTGAAACACCGACAGAAGGAACGAGCTGCTCTGGATGTGGAGCAAAGTCGTGTTGTTGATTATTTAAAAGACGAAGTGGCTGCACGCGTCGCCGATCGACTTTTGGTATGATTTGAATGGTAGCAGACCGGTGATGTGACGGACCTGGAGTAGGATATCAAACGCGACTTCAGCACTGTTGTGGATCTCGGTAGTGGTTGCGGACATATTGTCAAACACGTAGATGAGAATATGATGAAGAAACTGATTATGTGTGATATGTCAGGTGAAACCTACACCACACTTTTGAGAATGAAATGCTGATATCCCGAACAGAAGCCGCCTTACGACGAGATGCTGATAAAGAATACAAAGGTAGTTAATGGAATAGGAAAATATAGTATACAAATGCGACAATAGTTGAGGTGGAACGCAAGGTAGTAGACGAGGAGCATCTGCCATTTGAACAGGATTCACTTGAGGCTGTCGTAAGTAGTTTGTCGATGCATTGGGTGAACGACTTGCCTGGTATGCCTGGTGGACCCTGAGTAGGATATTTCATTGCTTATCGGTCCTGCAGGTGCGTTGATCCAGATTCGCCAGGCGCTGAAGCCAGACGGCGTTTTTGTTGGAGCTATGTTTGGCGGGGACACTTTATTTGAATTAAGGTAAATCAACCGGACGAAGAGCATAGGAACTAAAACAACGCTTTACTTCAATTTTTAAAGAACGTCTTTGCAACTGGCAGAAATGGAGCGAGAAAGCGGTCTTTCACCCCACGTATCACCAATGACAAGTAAATTTCGGTTATTGGTAGGGAAGAGACACTAACCCTTTTGAGTAGATTCCAATGATATTGCAAGACTTCTGACACGCTGCGGATTTACAATGACTACTGTGGATGTAGATGAGATACAGGTTAACTATCCATCTGCATTTGAATTGATGGATGATTTACGAGCTATGGGAGAAAACAACGCAGTTCTAAGCAGGTAAACTGTTATTCATTACAAGCAGAAATGAACACCCATTCTGTCTTAGGCGCTCGTTATTGAAAAGAGATACTCTCATGGCAGCTGCTTCTATATACAAGGGTGAGGAAGAGAAATGGGGGTGTCTGGTTCCACAATAACGCCAATGCTTGTTTATTAGAGCTGCACGGAAATCCAGACGGATCGGTTCCCGCCACATTCCAAATTGTATACATGGTAAGAAAAATTTAGAGGAAAAAGAAATTATACAAATTTCATGCATCGACTTGCGCTAGATTGGATGGAAACCTTCCCCAACAACACCGCAACCTAAGAAACGAGGATCTGCTACTGCTTCCTTGAAAGATGTCCTAGAAAATTGAAATAAAAGTTAGATCTGTAGATAATTTTCTGGTCAAGAGAATAGGCACCATGTTATGACCCTGACAGCACAGGTCAAACTCTGCGTCCTATATATCACCTAGGTCGAGTATGTGGGCGTGTTGGATAAGGCCTTTTTGTTTAATGGTTAGCAGCACAATGTAACTCGATTGTTCGGAACTTCTGGATCATCTTCGGCGGAATCAGAGATAAAAAAAAAAAAAAAAAGCTTTCGAGGGTTGCATTCTGAATGCGTACCACCAATTTGTTCCAATTATCTTCATGTGCAGCTACTGCAAAAGAGAAGGATTGAGGCATTGTATTGCAAGTGACAAAATACAAATATTTACGTACAAATGTCCTGTTTTCACATCACATTAGAAAAGAACGCTAATTGGTTATAGAGTCAAGATACTATTAGTCAAGGGTGCCTTTCAATAGTAACAGAGTTTACGTGTTCATGCAAATCGTTCTGTCCACTAGTGTAGAATCGGGGATTTGAGCTGAAACGGATTGCAAGTTGTGGCACTTTGTTGCCTCCGACACAATCATGCACTTCCACGCGTACACAACGATCTGTGTTAAACCTTATAATCGTCCAAAACCGCTTTGTGCAACATTTTCCCATGGCGTGAAAGAAATAATAAACAGTACATAATAGACAAAACGACTTTGATTCTTGCATTGGTGAAGCTTGTTAAAGTGTTTCCAAGATGGCCAAACCATGGTTTTATTGGTGCAACGTTTTATTTCGATGCTACGCAGAGTTGGTTTTTTTTTCTTTTCAACAATTTCCATTCAATTGAACAAATAGCTATATAATAAAGGTACTATGTGTGCTCTCCTCTGTGGCAAAAGAAGTCATTGTTTAGGGGTGTGGAGGAATGCATTAAAAACCAAGTTGGCTTCTGGGGATCTACGTCATCCTTGTGGCTCGGATGCCTAAAGTCGCCAAGAAAATGAATTTTTGGGCGGATGTCTTTTCCTTTCTTCACGCTCTTTCGTAATGTCCAGCTCATCAGACGAAAGACGCATAACCTACACCAAACCGTTTGCCATTAAAGCATATCTCTGCGAGAGAGCTGAGATTCGTCGACTTTATTTTGATTTACCCAGAAATACCGGCTATGGGTGTACTTCGTACAGCGAACTTGCAGATAGGGTATGTCAGAGATCAGAATATATAGCCAAGATTCACTTGCCTTTAGATTAAGCAAGCTTTCAATTTGCTATCGACGGACTTCCGATTGACTTACAGAGATCGAGACGGTGACAATGTTGCTATTTCCAGCACTGAAGAATTCAAGCATGTAATCCAGTGGTGTGGAGATACTGATACAGCGATGGGCATACGAGTCATCCGTATGAAGGTGTATGACAACCTATCAAAACCGGATTCCAAACCAGCGGCATTTGAGGAAGCCAAGACAAAGGAAGCTTCATTCTCAGACAAACCAACTCCGAAACACCCAGACTTTAATGGCGATGAAGCTCTTGCGACCTCTGTGCAAAAACTTATCAGTCATCTTGAAAAAAGCTTGGGCAGTCTTCAAACCTCTGCGCAAGAGAATATGAACACACTTGTGCAATCTATCCAGGAGGCAGCCTCCCGAGCTGCCGCAGAGGCGGCGGCGCAGATCCACAACGCAACGCCGTCTAGCAGTACTTCCTCTTCTACGAAAGGAAAGAGACAAGCAACACGTGTCTTGTGTAATCACTGCTTCAGCATTATTACAAGGTTAGAAAGTGTGATATTTATTTGTTGCTGAAATGGATTCTCACCGTTTTGTTAGTAAGCGATACAAGTGTATTAGTTGCGACGATTTCGATTTATGTCACACCTGTCTCGTTCGTGGTGTTGAACATGCAAAGGGCCATCGTTTCCGACCAGTTTTCAGCAGCCAAGACAAGTCTGCACAAACATCCAACGTTGAAAGAAAAGAACTCGATAAACATACATGTAACATGTGTGACTCTGTCATCAATAACGCACGATACGCTTGCACCGTTTGCTCTGGTAAAAAAAGAAAAGTACTTCATCCATATAATACTCTTAACTTTTCTTTTTGCTAAAGATTTCAGCCTCTGTCGGAATTGCTATGGCATTTGCGAGCATGAGCCATCACATTCATTTGTCTTTCACGCACCTGCTACAGGTGAAACGTCGTCGACAGAAGGTGAATGAAGAAAAAGGAAACATGAGGCGCAGCCACTCACTTCATAGACTAGGACCCATTCATGAAGGCGTTCTATGCGACCACTGTGATACTACGATCACCAATATTCGCTACAAGGTACCTCTTACAGGAACAGCGGTGTTTTTACTAATCTTTTCCCACAGTGTGGTCATTGCAATAACTACGATCTTTGTGGAAAATGTGAACTGAAGGCGCCATTGATCCATGACCCAACCCATGTATTTCTTAAGATTCGTACACCTATCCGTTTTGGTATTGAAGCGCTGTGTGCGCTTTTACCTTCGTTTCGCGCCGCGCACACTACATCAGCAACATCAAACCAGACTGTGACACCTGACACACCTCCTGCAAACCCTCCTTCAGCCGAGCAAGTAAGATCCCCACCAGCCAACACAACTCCTAGGCAACAAGAGGAAGACAGACAGACAACAAAGCCAAATAGTGAGACCACGGAAGCTACGGAAGCTACGGAAGCCGTAGATGTCGCCGACGATCTCACAGAACGGAAGGATGTTCTACTGTCATCATTGTTTGTTGCTGATGTCAGTATCCCTGATGGCACCTCACTTCGCCCAGGAGCTCAGATCCAAAAGGTAGGAGAAAACGTACTCGTTCACTGTACTGATTTTTTTTTGTAGATCTGGAGGTTGAGAAATAATGGCGAAATAACTTGGCCTGCTGGATCGCGCCTGTTGTTCACAGGAGGAGAAATTTTTCGAGCATACCCATTAAATGATCCCCCCAGTTTTCTTGTCCCTGTTACTGAGCCTCAGCAAGAGACGCATGTGGTTGCTATGCTCCAGGCACCGGATGCCCCCGGACGCTATGTCAGTTATTTCCGAATGATGACGCCTGATGGCACGCGATTCGGTGATCTTCTTTGGTGTGATGTTACGGTCGAAGCAGAACCAAATGAAACCGTCGAAATGCCAAGTACGAATATGATTTACCCTACGCTTTCAGCAAATCCTAGCGTTCAAATGGAAGACGAAGATCGCTCTTCCGTTTCTGTTGACAACTACAGTGTTACAACAGCCACTGTCTCCATTGCCACTGACTCGCCGCATAGCCACACGCCTTCAAGCCGATTTTCCACGAGTGAGATTGACTATGATTTGAGAGACCTTTCAGATCATCAAGGCTCGTCCACACCTGGTTCTGTGCACCGCAATACATCAACCAATGATTTTGTATTCGTCAGCCCGAAAGAAAACCATTCATCCGATTTTGTTACACCAGACAATTCTCCTCGCGGAGATACACCTCACGAAAAAGAGGTTGATTCAACAGAGTTATACAAAACACAGTTGAGACAAATCCATGAGATGGTAAGCAAAGCGTAGATGATCATACAACTAATTAGAGAAACAGGGCCTCAGCTTTTGCGATGATCTTGCGTTGCGTCTACTGGAGAAACGCAATGGCAATGTAGATGAGGTCGTACTTGAAATTCTGGAAATACTTTATCCTGAATAAGACATCCATTTTTGTTTTTGTTTTGAACATGTACGTTTTGATATGAAGGATCACAATAAATAAACACATCATCGTGTTTTTTTTTCAATATCAACTTCAACGGGCTGACATTAAACTTTCTTTATGGCCACTGGGAATAAACCGAAAACATCAGGCACATATGTTTCCATTGTAGCATGCTTTTTTTTTAAACCCCAAAGTCTAACAATCATTCGACTCCATGCAAAGCAACTTACTTTTACGACGGTGCAGGTTGGGGAATGGGGGGCCAGATAATATGTTTTTCTATGCCTAGTCACTTTCACATGACAGCACCCCCAATGATGCTATTGCTATTGACATGCGCAAAAATGGTAGCGGAGAACGAGGTTGATTGGATATTGTTTTTTTTTCTTAGTTAGTACTCTGACTTTGAGAGACGAAAGGTAAATCTAATGCTCTAGTAGTTATATTAAACTCTAGCAATGACTTTGATGTAAGGTACGGGTGGACAGGGGAAAGAAAGGGTTTTTTTAAAACAAAAATAGTGTAGAGATTATTCCGACTTTTTACTCGCGTCGACTGAGATTTCTTTTAACGCAGTGAGCATAGCTTCGCGCACAGAGGTGCTCAATGTTTCAATAGAGGCAGATTCACCGTCAAATCCTTCGGTTGAAACAGGAGGTAACACTACGAAACGCCCATCAGATACCCGTACACACATCGTCACTGTTCTTATTTACCTCTGATTTTCACACTGCCTGCATCAAAGCGCTTGGATTTTGAGTTGTAAAGATTTTGGTAGTTAGCGATCACAACGGGAATGATAGGCACATGTGCTTGGACGGCCATGTGGAAGGCGCCTTTTTTGAATGGAAGAAGCGTAATCTCGGATGAGTGGCCACGTGTGCCCTCAGGGAAGATCCAGACGCTCGTCTAGCAAGAATCCATTTTTTAAGCCATCCCGCCATATATGTACCGTTCACTGATCCTACCTTCTTCTTGTGGATATCCTCTGCAGCCTTGCGAGCTTCTTTAATGGCGCTGTCTCTGTTTTTACGATCCAGGAAAACAGCATTACTCAATGTCACTACGTACGATGGTTTAATTTCCCGAGCAAAGAGTGGTCAGAGGTTGACAACTTACTGTACCAGCCCAAGAATGGATAGTACTTGATAGCCTTCTTGGCCACAATAGAGGTGTTTTTTGGGAAGACGGACGCCATCAACATGATATCAAGACTTGTCTGGTGATTGCAGACAAGTACAGCTGGACCCTTTGTCAGATCCAAGTTTTCCTCTCCCTCAATAGTGGCAGAAATCCCGGTAAGGTAGCCACCCAAATAGTAGTAGCCTCGAGAAACCGTCCAATTAATAAGCCCCGATTTGCCGAACAAAGGCAGTAGTAATGAAGCAATGACACCGTAGGCTGCCATGATGGCGAGCGTGATCACGGCCATAGTCGATCGGTAGTAGTAGCCGCCGCGTTTTCGGTACCATGACAGGAACACAAGAGTAGAAATAAAGCAAGCACTTGTTGCTAGGTACAGCATTGGATTTTAGCTTCGAAATGACTGGTAAAAGAAGTACGTACCTAGAATGGGCATGTTTGAATGAAAGAGACTAAAAAGCAATACAGGAGGGAAAAGTGATCCAAATAAGGGCCAAAATTGTCCAAAAATTGGGATGACATGTGAATTTGTCGTCGTGGGTTGGGTTTTTTTCGTTGCTTGAATCACACTCGAATAAAGCTCAGTTCGTCGGATTAAGATCATTCTTGAACAAATGTGGCAATAAGTATTACTACGTTTAGGGTCATGCCGTGTTGTAACCGCACGAGATGATTACATATCTGATTTTGTACAAATGATTTCTACCATCAGAAAACCTCACGCTGCTAAACCTTATGAACAAATTTTACCACCCCTTTCTTCATTGCGTACGAATGAGTCCACATCGGTAAAAAGCGAAGCTTGTCTCTACGTTTGGGTAAAACCGTTACCAGTACAGAGTATAAGCTAGTGAACGGACCACTGCGAGGAAGTACTGTACATGAAATTCGAATGTAGAATGGTAATGCAGTGCATTCGTGGAAGCGTTCCTGTTCTGCTTGGATCAGTTTTTTTTTTTTCGAAAGCATTTGCGCAATTGGAAATTCTATTTACGGGATTGTTGAAAGGCGCACGGACATGGTATGTCCGTGTGGTATTGACCATAACATACGATGTATCCGGCTGAACGTTGTCTAAGCTAGACACAACGGTTTCCCTATCCAATGACGCGCTAGGCTATAATATTACTATAGTCTGTAAGATATAGGTCTCTTGTATGCGTGGAATTAAAATTGATTTCAGACGAGGCTCCACTGCCCATGATCTGCTACAGGTAGTACATTTCCATGATCACATATCAAATAGATCAAAGGTGTACGTGAAATAAAACAACTGGATTATGTTAACTATTTGTAATGATAATCTTATGAATCTTGGCTCTGGTTACAGTCATTGCTACGGATTTATCTTTAAGCAAGTTTGGTAACACCATACCTTTCTAAAAATCTATGCTAAGCAGGTGAGATTCATCCAATACAACTTTAAAAGCCTGATTAATCAATGGGAATAGAGTACAATGACAAGGAATGCGCGTTATCCGGCGAATATTCCTTCAGCTACGGGAGACAGCACGTCTTTTCATTGGCCGAGCTGGGACCGGGATACGCGATTGGCTTATTCGATCTCAGCTTTGTTGAGGTCGAGAAACTCAGCAATTCGCGCTGGTAACAATCTCAGTGCGGGAACGAGGGACTTACAAAACGCAGGTGCGCCATGATTCTGCTAGACTACCATAACGCTATCATCAAGGACATTTTAGAGACCAAACTCAAAGGGTAAGTCTTTACTCTGTAAATATGTTGTTCTGTAAACAATATGTCTTTTTTCTTTATAAAACAACGTTGCTGATTTTTCTTTTCCTTGGCTCATCTTGGCATTAGAGAGAAGCAAGATGCTGTGGATATGACAGTGGTCGACTTTGACGGAGTCAAGTATAAATTGGCTACACCCGAGAAAAAGACCATCATTCAGCTATCATTGCAATGGTCTTGCTATCCTGAACTCGTGTCCTACGGCGCAAACGACGTCCTGCAACGAGAGTATGCCGACTATCTGTCCGCCACGCCTGAGCAAGGTTACGACGTGACACTAACGATTGATTTGGAGAAAGTGCCACAGGATCAAGGTAGAAAGAAGAGGAAAGCGGAAGGGAATGGTGTATTCACCCGTACTATAGAAGCAAGAGATGAATTCATTCGCAAAATCTCACTGTTGAAACGTAACCTGTTGGCAGCGCCTTTTGAGAAAGCCTTTGCGGAACAGGAGCTTTACGAGGATGAGTCCAAGCCAAATCCGACCTCGGAGCGGATGGCTATTCATTACCGTGAAGAGGAAGCCATTTATATCAAGTCTAACGTCGATCGTGTCACAGTAATCTTTAGCACTAAATTTAAGGACGAGACAGACAAGATTTTTGGCAAGGTGTTTTTACAGGTAAGAAATGAGAATAAAATGGGAATGAAAAGAATAACAAGTTGTGTAGGAATTTGCAGATGCTCGACGTCGACCAGCAGGACAGAATGCACCTCAAGTACTGTACACTACACGAGAACCACCAATGGAGTTGCGCCATTTGAACCTTCAAGATAGTGATGAAATTAGCTATGTGACATTTGGTAAAGGATTACTTCTTTGCGAGTACAAACTTAATTTTGTTTTAGTTCTCTTTCCTCGACATTTTACTAAAGGAGATGTACGTGAAGAGACAATTTCTCGTATTCAAATCTTCCGAGATTATCTTCACTATCATATCAAATGTTCCAAGGCTTATATGCATACACGTATGAGAGCACGCGTTCGTGATTTCTTGAAAGTCTTGAACCGTGCTAAACCGGAAATTACCAATGTGGAAAAGAAGACAGCTAGGTAAGGGTTATTTATTTGTGTTGCCCGATCCATTACCGGAACGGTTATTTCTAACACTGAAAATTTAGTGGCAGGACATTCCGCAGAAGTTAAAAAAAGGATAAAGGGGCAAAAAAAAACAATTGATAGTGCATATGATGGTTGTTTTTTTTTATATAAAAATGTTTTGTGACGCTACAGGGGAAGTGTTTTATAACTCTTCTGTTTGATCTCTGTCTATGTGAGTATAGATAGTGCGCGTATCAATATGTGTGTGAGAAGGGGAAAAGGGGAAACAGGAAAAAAAAAAAAAAGGAACGATGAGGTTGCACATAAAATTTACGTTCAGCAAACATGCTTCATGAACTTCATAACGGAGCAGAAAGCCCGGTTCCTTTTTGTTTCTCAGGAGTTGAACCTGGACCGACAGCTGATAACTTTGTGTGTTTTTAAGACAGCTTCCTTTTTTTCCCTTACATTATTACTTTGAAACCATGGGTGCCACTTGTTGCAAATTAGACAATGGCGATGATAGAAACGAAGGTTCGCAACAGCTCAAAAAGACGTATATCTAGCTGACCTGTTTGTATTTCCAGACGTTGAGCTGAGCCACTTTTATCCTTTACGCGTGATTGGTGTGGGCAGCTATGGGAAAGTCCGTATGGTACAGCATAAACGGACCGGCCGCAAATTCGCACTAAAGTACATTTGCAAAGACATGTGCATTCAACGTAAAATGGTCGACCACTTGATTGCCGAACGTAGTTTACTGGAGCAGATTCAACACCCTCTTGTCGTAAACTTACGCTATGCGTTTCAAGACGACAACCATCTGTTTATGGTCCTGGATTTGATGCAGGGAGGCGATCTCCGCCATCTACTCAATCGTGGTGGTCCTGTGAGCGAGATACAAGTTCGGTTTTACATTGCAAATATTGCCTTGTGTCTAGGACATCTGCATCAACGACGTATTATCCATCGGTGAGACCGGAGCGGATTTTGAAACAAGTATGCATGGCTGATCTTTTCTTAACCCTGTGATAGAGATATCAAGCCCGACAATATCCTGCTGGATGACAAGGGGTACGCGCATCTGACAGATTTTAACGTCGCCACCTACTTTTCCAAAGAAAACCCTTGTCGTTGGTCTATTGCTGGCTCCTTGGCATACATGGCACCCGAAATTTTATCAGGGCAAGGTTATACAACCTCGGTGGATTGGTGGAGTCTCGGCGTCGTCGCTTTTGAACTTTTGTTCGGCAAGGTAAGCAATCTTTTTATTATTTACATAGAGAGAACTAACAACAGCAATGTTTTAGCGACCATTTATGGCTTCTTCCAATGAATGTCTGAAAAGATCGATTGTCCGCGAGGCTCTACAGTTTCCTGATAACGTGTATCAGCTTGTTTCGACAGACTGTCTTGATGTTCTTGTCGGGGTAAGTAACTGGATGTTTCACATTTATAAAGGAACTAATGCAGCTGTAGCTTCTGACAAAGTCTCCGTGCCAAAGATTAGGTTGCGGTCCACAGGGTTTTGAAAAATTTAAAAAACATCCATGGTTTCGCGGCTTAGATTGGGACTTACTCGAACGAAAGGAAGTAATGCCTGTGTTTACACCCAACGTAAGTTCATCATCACTAGATCTGTACACGTGTGTTCTCAATTTATCTGTTTTTTGACATCTGCATTCACAGAGTCAGGTGTCCAATTTTGACCCTGCGCACGAAATGGAAGGTGCCATCGTAGCAGAAGAAGAACCCCTTTGGAGACAGTACAAACGCCCTATGGTAACTAGACCAATAGACAATACGTATCAGCCTGTAACAGAAGATGCACGATGGCGGCAAGCGATGGAAGATAACTTTCTGCCTTATGATTATACAAAGGCGCAGAAACGCAAACGATGCAACTTCTTTTCTAGTCTGAAACGACAAGACAGCCAGCCTTTCAAACAGCTACGTGACCATTACGATTATTCCAAATACCGATCTCAAGGCTACGTGCCAGCACCCACAACAGAGGATGAGGATGAGGACGAACCACCCATCAAATCGGATAAAAAACGTATATCCTTTGGGTTTTAAAAGCTCCTTCCCTCCTCTCCTGCCCTACTCCTCTTCTTCCTCGTCTTCCTTCTCCTTGTAATTTATTGCCAAAAGATACAGATAGCCTAAACCCGTTCATACCTTTCCCTTCTTTTTTCTTCCTTGTACAAATATCACTGTCTATATCGTCTCTATTTTTTCTTTCATGTTCTTGTAAGATTTAAAACTCGTGATAGAAAACCCTTATTTTTCTTCTGTATGGTGACCTCACGACCTAAATGTCTGTAGTATATAGCGCCGATCAAAAAAGAGAGAAAAAAGGAAGGGCCCGTTATTCCCCGGAAAGCACAAAATGCTCACATCTTTTGATGAATCATAAGAGCGATTTTCCGATCCGTAAAAGACTCGCTCTTGGCCTAAATTTTTTTTCTCGTCACCACTCATTTTCTAAGCAATGATCTCCATGGCATGTTCCCATCGCCCATTGGCATGGAGAAGGTTGTCTAGCATGGCCACGAACATACGTTTACTCAAAACGTCTTCTTCCAATGGCTCGTCTTGTTGTCATAAACAAAAACAAGCCGAGTCGGCTTCTGTGACCACGCTTCAATTCTGGTCTGATCCAGTGACATGGCAACGTACCAGAGTGAACACATTGAGGTAAATAATAAAAAAAAAATGTTAAACGTTTGCCAGAGCATTAAAAAACAAGCACATGTATCGGGATGAAGATGTCTTATTGGGTGTACCACAGGCGACTTCTCAACCATGTGGTATTTACAACTTAATCATCCCACTGTATCCCCTGTGGTTTGCACAACTGCAGCGATGGTAAAAAAGAAAAAGAGAATGAAAGATCTGCAAAGATGGTATTTTAAGCTCGCTAATTTATGTAGGTGGCGGGCATATCGACCTCCTTGGTTCTCGAAACGGTTCTTTTACGGCGCTCGATGGGTGTCTCCTATATCGATGCTTTCAAAGCAGCGATGGGTATGAGTTTTGCATCGATGTGTGCGATGGAATTGGCAGAAAATGCTGTTGATTGGCACCTCACGGGAGGTCAAGTAGCCTTTCAAGATCCAAACTTTTGGCTTGCTGCAGCTGCAAGCACGGCAGCGGGATTTTCCGTTCCGTTGCCCTACAATTACTGGCGCCTAAAAGCCCTTGGCAAAGCATGTCATTAGAATAAAGTTTGTTCTTATTTCCCTCCTTCTTCGAAGCGAACATGCCCGTAAGCATGGGAAGATAAATTCTTTTTCCTGTAAACATTGGATGGTGTAGCGTTTGCATTGAGAAAAAGAAGAAAGAAATTTGGTTTATAAACAAACCACAAAGTAAACGTACATGTATATTTTTTTCCTTCTTTTTTACTTTGTGGGGAAAGACAACAGAGAGCTATTTACAATGCCAAGAAATTTGTAATGATATTATTATTGTTATTATTAGTGGGGTGTATGCTTGTAGAGTTGTTGGTGGTTAGCAAGATTGCCAAGAGAATGAAAACGTCGTTGACAAATGTCGCATCGTAAAACGGTAGAACGCTGATGTTGAATAATGGGTAAACGCCAGTTTAAAGACATGGTAAAAGGTGATGCAGTAGTGGATGACGATCGCGCGGTAGTTGCTGAAGCCATGAATTCTTCTTCAAATTCGTCGAGTGGCCATTCGTTGTGGTGATAAGTGGCGTGGCTACTATAGGCAGAGAAAAACGGAGAAGCATTCATTTGAAGTTGGCTGGTCATCACTGTGCGATAAAATCATGCACATGAAAAAGATGTTGTAGAGTGGAAAAAGAATGCAAGCCAATTTAAAGGTTTTTCTGAGATGTGTGATACGAAACAATCATTCTGCAGAGCCACTGTGGGAAAATAGGGGATGTTTTGGTAATGCCACCTTTTTGTGTAGTATTCATCCATTCAGGTTTAGCGCCATTTTCTTATTTTGTCTAACCAAAAATTTATTTTTCTTAACTCTTTCTTCAATATGTTATAACCATTTGAATGAAATCATCAATCATCACGATGATGCAATATTCTTTTTTTTATTGTTAAAAAAGTGTTGTATCATAATGAATTCATAATTCTTGCATACCCAATTCTGAGTTTATCTTTCGTGTTCAGTTGTCTCTCCACTTTTTCTGTTTCGGTTCATGAGTTAATAATAGTAAGATTTCTGAAACCAGAGACTCCTTGGTAACGGGGTGAAAGAAGGGATCAGTGCGGCCAAGTAAACCGGATAAATGTTTCAGTAAATTGGATATGAGCCACTCCCAACTTTGAACATTGAACGCGTGGCTTTCGCCACATCACATCACCTACTCGATAGCTTGGCATATTATTCGGTATCCCCCATTTAAAGAACATTCTAACCGAATATCCTTCTTTTCATTTTGCACAAAACGATTCTGGACTTTTTTCTTTAGCCCGCCTTTTTTGATTGGCCTTCCAAGATAATCCCATTCCCTGTTCGGCCTCAATTCCGTGTTTTCCATTCTTCTCTTCCAAATTCGTCTAACATGCAGTAAAAACTTATATGGTCGCTTTCTTTCCCGCATTTTTCTCCTTTACAAATCCGTGCTATGGATTCCCTTCCCACCAGTAACAGCATAATATGACTTCATGTTTAAGAATGACATCGTCGTGTTTCAGAAACCTCTCAACATTTCTGCTTTCTCTTTTTTCCATCGAGACTAAACCTCTTTTGTCCAACACGACATCCAGTAAAAACGAAATAACGATCCATGGTGTGATTTTTTTTTTCCTTGAAGTATCAAAGAGCTTCTACAAAAAATCAATTTTTATCCGGGATCCCATATTATGAAAATATTGTTGACAGAAAGTGAATGTGTAATATCACTATCTTGATATCTGAGAAGGAATAAGCATTTTGACTGGCGTTTGTTTGTTAGATTGCACATAATCGGTATGGAATTTGAGATGATCGAAAAAGAACAGTTACTTGACTCGTTGTCATGCAGGCTATCATTAACATATCGAGACTTAATATTCATTGTCATTCATTTCAAATGGTTACCGTCATTTCGGTCTATACTGACAATGGCTGCTATCATTCTCGGTGCTGACTACTTTAAATGTCGCATGAAGGACTGACAGGGTACATTCACATCATGCAATGACGACCCATGGCAACAGCGCAACCGCCAAATTACTAGCAGTTGCTTCCTATTGGCGGACTCAGTTACTCTGTTGCCTGTAAGGATACGTCGAAACATATCTGAGTCCAACGGAACGATTACTCCAAAAATGGGCGGCATTGGTTGTTTCAGATGACGAGATGCAGGAACGCCGAAACCATGGCCAGTCAACATCGAAAATGTATAGCATGAAACAACGCACGCGGATGAAGCCGACATAGTTTTCAAAAAAATAGGCTTGGAGTCGGATCGCACCGAAAGAGGTGGACTGGAAGATATGGTTCCCACACGTTATCATCCGAGGAAGTCAGACGACTTCAAGCAATTGATGCTTCCGTCATGATCTGCATTAAGATCATGTATATACGTAATTATCAATTAAAATTATACTTGACAGCGCCATCTATCGGTATTCGTAATGGACGCACTGTCAGCAGAACGAAACGGTTAGTGTATCTGAAACAATGGGTGGTTGAGGTGATCAGGCCTAGCATGGACGGCAAAGATAGCTGTAGGAGAGTCAGCTTCAATGCATTTTTATTAAAGCAATATTGTTGATTCTCTCGCTATTTTAACAAGGATCTACTATCTGTCTTTCCGTGCTGCACCGCATACCTTTCTTTTTCTTCTTTCTTTTCTTTCTCTTCTTTCTCTTCTTTCTCTTTCACATGTAAATGGTAAAGGCGCGTCGATTGACTCTGATAAAGGTAGCATGCTTCAAATGTAAAAGAGGATTGGGTTGGTTCTAGTTCCTTGACTACCAATCGCTGAAGAACTGCATGGGAGAATCGCTGTGATTAATTACGTTATTCCAACGCAAAGTGAGACCGGCGAAACTGCAGAACTCGGGATAGCCTTTTGCTCATGGGAAGATGTAGTCACAACATCCTTTGCAAAATGTATTGGTTGCAAGGGCAAAAATGAATGACGAGTAGGAGAGCGGTTTTAGAAATACGATATGTGAAACTGAACATGTTGTTTCCTTAAGTTTCGGGGGAGAAAGTCTCGAAAAGTATGCATTCATGGCTACCGTCAAAACTTTTGTTTATGTCCGTTCCTCTCTCGATTTCGTCATCTCATATATTCTGAGATGTCCCTCCGTCTAATACTGACTATCTTTTGATGCTGTGTAGCATAGAATATTCTCTTGTTGAAACAAACAAGCAGCGCTTAAATTTTCCTCAATTCCATTTACCCACGGAGCTATTAGAAAACAACCCCTAAAACTCATAGTTATATTCCTACATTTGTACAATAACCTGAGAGCTCTGACATGAATAATTTGGGAAACTGAGATGATGCTGACCGATGGATTCCCAAGAGCTCGGGCTGAATGCTGGACATAATCTCATTCCAAACCACCTATTTCAGCACTTTCAACAAGCGTCAGACGATCTGTTCCGCACGCCACAATAGCAGCACGTTTTAAAGGACTGATGCGTTACTATGCATAAACACACAAACAAAGATATGTTGTGTCATGACCAGAATGTAAACGTGATTGCGGCCGGTATCCAAATATGTCAATAGGGTCTAGCATGTAAGATGGATCTGCTGAGACAGTTGTCTGGAAGTTGGCAAAGTTCCTCTGTGACAGCTTTGATCCAGTCAAAGAGTTAACGCTAGTAGTTGTCTGCTTCGCCAAGAGTTACGGACACACAAGTGTAACCTTTTTTTTACGTTTTGACTTGTTTCCATGCAAAAATCACTCGTGACGCTTGTCAACTGACAGGTGTTGTTTGCGAACTTTAATGCAATTTCCCATCGACAAGAATTTCTCTCAACTTTGATTCTGAAAAAAAAAAAAAAAAGCAAGCACAAAAACAAAAGAACTATATATATGCCATTGCAAATACAAATAAATAGATTCATCTTCGAGGCTTGGTATCTGTCCAACGGTCATTTCGTAAGCTTTTTGTGTCACACAACAGACCGCATCAGCTTCACACTACATATTTGCAGATGGTCTCAGTGAATGGCAGATCAGATTGCAGCAGCTGTCTAATAAGACAACTATCAAATGAAGAATGGTATTCGTATTAATAGATATGATCATTACAAAGACATAGCAATGAAGTATACGAGTTGATGGTAGGATGCCAATCTCTAAGATTTTTACAGAATTGTTTTGGATTTTCTGCAAGATAGGACAGTCCCTTTGTGTGCTGGAGATGTGCAGCTTCTCGGGATAGTTGTTGGCAATTCTGAAAACGATGTTTAAGACTTGCAGCCATTCGGGCTAATCGCTGCCTTGCTGTTTGGCAGCTCCAAATTTAAAACCAAAAACCTCAAGGTACCTAAGGTTTATCAATCACTGAATGAGGAAACGGTGGATCACTGTTTGCATATCCGCCAATCCTAAAAGGGAGTTGCTACGGACACTCAGGACTGACGGCTTAAGGACATTCATATAATCACTATCAAAGCAACTACCAAATAAATTCTTAAAAAGTCTGATAATAATAAACATTAATGAAACTCTTGAAAATCCATAACCTGAGTGTCTGTAAACATGAATGTCCATAAATTGAGCTTCTGTGAACAGAGTGTTCGTAAATTGGGTGTCCGTAAGCAGAGTGTACATAAATTGAGTGTCCATAAACTCGAATATTCGCTTATAACCTAAATGTCCATACAGAAGACTCATTTTATGGGCATTCTGGAGTTTCGTTAGCATTTATTTACTATCAGACTTTATTACGAAGTCATTCAGTAGTCGCTTTAATGGAAGTTACATGAGTGACTTTAAGCCACCAGTCCTGAGTGTCCATTGCAATTCCCATCCTAGAATAACAGTACCAGTGATAGGCGTACTGGAAAACCATCCTTGAAAAATTTAAATTCAAGGATTGTTCAAATAATATATCCTCAATTGAAGAATAAGTTTGAAGAGAATTGCCATGCGCACAGAACCTTTTACATTGTTAGTTTGACTTGCCAAAACCAAGCCTCGGATTCATAATGGCCCGATTGATGGTTAACTGAAAGCGTGAAAGTTGGCAGGGTTAACATGGTACGTTGTGGATTCCAGAGGATATACAAAGCGTTACATCATTACTTACTAGGAAAACATACATGTCTACATGAAATGAAGGTTAATTATGAGGAAGCTGCAGCTACAATGTTATGTCTCCCGATATTGGAAATTACGTTTTGCAGGAGAAAGAGCCACTAGACAGTAAAGTGTTTCTCTTTCGCGTATAAAATGCAATATAGGTGGTTCAGAACCATTACACAAATTTGTAAAAGTACCCGTACGTGTTCATAGGAAAGAATTTTTATAAGCGTAACTAATCCTGAACGAGATCTGAAATGAGGCCTCCTGTAGCAATCTGCGAACGTTATATGATCGCTACTGCCATGTGCAATGCATCTCATTAACATTTACCAGAAGGAATAGAGTACATATATCGCGATTCACAAACCCAATATGTCTCTACGCGTCAAAATGTTGTGCCTGCGGTCTGCATATGATGGGTTGAAAGCCCGCTCTCGTTACTGCATCTCTTCCCACTTTTATCCGCAGCACCTGTTTAAACGATCGGCGCGATTTAATACACGCGGAAGACAAAACATGTAAGTACCGTAATGTATGCAATACGAAAATGACGTACGAATTAGTAGACATATGAAATGCGATTACCGAACGGATACTGCGGCGTCAGCTGAGACTGATACGCTGTTAAAGCAGTAACCGGCGGAGCTTGGTAATCTACAAATGAATACAGCATTACCATAGATTTGCGCGTTTTTTCGAGTAAACACGACAACACCAGAATATACTGGTAGCTTGTATATGAAGGAGCGCAGCAGCAGCAGCAGTGAAGAGCAGCCGATTATGATACACGCGTACTAAATCTCATAAATGAGTCTTCGGTATGGTTACAATCAAGTATGTTCTTTGCTAATCGCGTAATGTAGATTTCTTTTCTTGGGTTTCCATATATATTGGAAGATTGCAGCATACCTTGATTTCAGTAATTGTTCCTCGTGAGTATACTTTTTTTCCAAGCTTTGAATGGTAACGTCGTTTTTTTTTTAAGATTCCGTCTTCTCCAAATTTACCGACAAGGCTTGTATTATTCCAAGCAAGTATATCATTGTTACAAGTTTTGTATGTAACACCTCCACGATAGAATTCTTTTGGATTGCGCCAACTGCTATTCTGTTTTTAAAGGTAGGTTTTTTTTGCATGTCAATCATCGAGTTACTCAGGTGCATTTTTACGTGTACGTTTTTTATTGTTGGTTTTAGGTGTCATGGCATCTTTAGCGCTCGTATCAACTGTCATCTCTTTACACACCACATTAATGGCTTTATTCAAGGTATGTCTTTGCCAATATCATATTTATTTAATCTCTGATGCACTTTCCTAGTCAAAGGCAAGGGTCAAGGACAGTGGACGGTCTTTGGTTGGCACGATCTGCAGCGCTGCCGTCGATACCATGATTTGTACAAGACTGCTGTAGGACGGATTAAGGAGGTAAGCCATTGGAGAGTAGGGTCCGGATGGTCGGCAAACGCTGTGGTGTATTCTGGGTCCTAGCGGTTTGGTACAGGCTGCTGCACATTTTATTTGTGTCGTGAGACAGCCCTCGATTAAACACGGATTTGGATGAGCTATGGTGTTAATGTTGGCTTGATGGATGTGAAATTCGCTTGGAGCTTCAATCCGGACGAGGTAAGACGGTCGCTTGGCAATGACGGGTCAATCAAGGTAGCGGTTCACAT
Organism: Saksenaea oblongispora B3353; assembly: GCA_000697495.1. Taxonomy (NCBI): domain Eukaryota; kingdom Fungi; phylum Mucoromycota; class Mucoromycetes; order Mucorales; family Saksenaeaceae; genus Saksenaea; species Saksenaea oblongispora. Next base: position 390 of record JNEV01000847.1, on the reverse strand, counting down.
TCCTGAGTGATACAAAATCGCAGTTAGACGAATTGAGGAGGTAAGCCATCGGAGAGTAGGGTCTGGATGGTCGGCAAGCGCTGTGGTGTATTCTGGGTCCTAGCGGTTCGGTACAGGCTGCTGCACTTTCTGTGTCGTCAGACAGCCCCTCGATTAAACACGGATTTGGATGAGCTATGGTGTTAATGTTGGCTTGATGGATGTGAAATTCGCTTGGAGCTTCAATCCGGACGAGGTAAGACGGTCGCTTGGCAATGACGGGTCAATCAAGGTAGCGGTTCACATTCCTGAGTGATACAAAATCGCAGTTAGACGAATTGAGGAGGTAAGCCATCGGAGAGTAGGGTCTGGATGGTCGGCAAGCGCTGTGGTGTATTCTGGGTCCTAGCG
>JNEV01000846.1:0-55333 GCA_000697495.1 Saksenaea oblongispora B3353 | reverse complement strand
ACCATTGTCTTTGCGGGCCTTCTTTCGGTTTCCGGTAGGAACAACTACCTCTTCCAGGAACCGGAGCAGCTTGGCTTCGGTGACTATGCAACCATTTTCATATTGATTGTCCTCGCAAAATTTCTATTTAAGTATCATCATGGTTAGGACGGAAATATTCTTTATACGTGAACGACAAGTGTTTCTACCTTGAACAGCTTTTGTTTGTTCACGTATGCAGTTTTCGTATTCTTTGGACGTTCTTGCTCACGAGAGGCCAATGCCCCTGCTACAAGAGCAGCCTCTTTTGCCGCGTTAATTATTCTAGGATCCTGCGGGGAGGAAGCCTGTGAGGACATAATAGCTCAACAATTTGTTTGGTAAGGAGCGTCTTTATTTTTTGATGAAGAAATTTGGTAATTCAAGTGCGTGACAGAAAGTCACACTCGAGCTGAGTGACAATTCTGTCATCCAGCCAAAAATTTGCAGAATACCTTCACAGTAGAATATTTTTAAAGCACGTCACTCGTGAGATCAACTGAGTAATACTACTTCTTTGTCATGATGAATTTTAACTGTAGCAAGCACTTTACAGGGCAGTACTAGTATTCCCAGAAAGAAAGAGAAAAGACTTAGTTTTCCAAAAACTGGAGATCAATAGTCTGAACTGATTTTCTTTCCGGCAGAACATTCTTCAGCGTACCAGGTTTTGACACGCCTGAAAGAAGTTATTCCCTTTCATGTCACGTTCCTACTAAGCCAACAGGTTGAAAAAGGTGGGTGAGGTAAAGGGTACTGAACAAAGTATTATCCATTGACTAGCTATGGAAGTAATCAAGTTGACAGTATTAATTCTAGGAATCACAGGGATTTTCAGTGGTTATTTCACTTGTATATACAATGTTGCCATTTATTTAATTTTTTTTCCTTTTTTTTTTTTGTTATTGGATTTTTGGATTGACATGTAGCAAATGGTATATTATTGTTGGTCATGTTCCCAGAATGACGATAATGGTGCAAAAGAAGACGCTGACACGCTGCCCGAAAATTGACCAGATTCATGTGGATAGAAATCGTACATAGCCATATTTTCGTCCCACGGCATGTCTGGAACTGTATGCGCTTGAACCCAGCTAGTTGTGAATAATTGCGTATCATTTGTATCAGGCTGGATACTAAAATCAGTATTGTTACTGGAGACTACGTAACTTGGGTACTCGCTCTCTGGAAATCGCTCAGCCGACGATATGTTTTGGGTATAACTTGCCATCATCGCAGAGCTGTTGAGTGGCGTTGGGCATGGCGATTGACTTTGGCTATTCACAGCCATTGGCGGAGTAAATTCAAAAGTTTCATCACCAAGATGCCCTGCTGGTGGTGTTGGAATGGAAAACGCAACAGACATTGCCGAATCCAGTATTGCTTGTGTCCACGTCTCGGAAGATACGGTCCGTGATCGGTGAGAAGACTTAGATTTGATTTGATTCTTTTTTTCTCTTTCTTTTGGTTGTCGAGTCAATGACTTGTTACCTTGGTTAGATGGGTTTCCTGTGTTGGTTGGATGGCAGTTGATAAATCGGATGGAAGAGGTGCTCTTTAATGGAGCTGGTTTTTCGTCATCTTCTTCATATGGACGTTTACCCGTCTCGCTCTCTATAGAAGAGGCCGAGTTTTGTCGCAAACTAAAGTTGGTATCCAATGTGCTCTTTGAACTGCTTGTGGTGGTGTCGGAGGCAAAAGAAGATAACCGAGTATGAGTATAGCCAGAGACGCCGACTTTTTCACGCTGTTGGTAACGCGACTGGAGTGTGGTCAAGCTTTCCGCCAGCATAGAGCCTGAGAAGTTGTAGGGAAGCGCTTTCAGAAGTTGCATGGTTTTTTCGAAACAAATTTCACCAAATGACATGGATTTTACATCCGTCGGGCATGAAGCATTCATGAGATGGATGCGGATCGCTGTCATGATGGCATATAACGGTAAAGGCGATGACTGAACCAGATTTAACAGTTCTTCTTTCTTTGTCTGATATGCCATATGGGTGATAATCATGGCAGAATCTGAACAGATTTCAAGCGATGGTTTTGGGCCCATATTTTTGGCACATATTTCTTCATCCACATAGGGCTTATGTAAGAGAATCAACAACGTATGGAGGCTAAAACTCTTGAGCTTTTCAAACTGGGATTGCTCCGTTGTTGTGCGTGGTCCCTTGCCGTTATCCTTCTTCTCCGTATCTTTGATGAAGGATGTGATCCACGAATCCAACGTGGATAACATTGCACCTTGATGCTGTTGTTTCATCAATGAGAGATGGAAAAACGTTCTTTATCATGCTATACCTTGACTGGTCCTCGTACCAGTGCCTGCGGTGGGTAGTTGAATTTTATCACGCGTCCGGCAATTTTGCTTACATCAATTAAACAATTGAAGTTAGCAACCAGCCGTTTGGTCTCTTCATCGCTCCCTGGTGCCGCCGTTGGCAACGGTACATCACTAATCAACGAGGAGATCAGCTTTACCCGGAAACCACCTAGATTTTGAGGCTCACATGTCTTTTTCATCGAATGTAAATGGACGTCCGTAAGCCATGCTCATGGTACGATCCGCCATGAACGCCATCCAAAAAGTCCGAATGGAAAGTTGCTCAAGTGGGCCATCGGGGTCCGACATGTTACACTGTCTGTGAAGTCCCATGTCCTGAACCATTCGGAACGCTTCTCCGGCCCAAATCCAGGCACGCGTGAAACTCTCAGGTAACTTGCTCTGTTCCAAATGATTGGCCATCAATAGAAGCGCCAAAATGGTACTGATTCGTGGCCGATCAAGATATATATCGCGGAGGTACGACGCATGGGCCAGATAGGCATCCGCTATGGTTTTTAATGTTTGACCGGTCTTTGCAAATCTGTAAGATTGATCCGAATATTGGATAGATCGAGCGAAAAGTGCATAGAAAAATAGCGGAGAAAAGAATGACGGCTGATTTTGATGACACAGCTGTAACTGCACTTTCATGTAATCTTTGCTTACAAGCGAGAAGTAAGGGTTCACGTGATGATAAAATACATCGACAAGATGAAGTTGGTCTTCCAATGGTAATGTTGGCGAAGATGTTGTGGGCATGGCGGGAAAGGGCCAATGGTCGTTTTGCCTTGAAGATGGTGTGGTACAGTACAACGATGTTTCACCCATGAAATGACCCCAACTATCTGTTCCCGGCATTTGCACTTGTAGATCCCGTCGTAAAGACGGCGGAGATAAAGACCGCGGCGAGGAGGTAAGAACAATCTGTTGATCGGCTGTCGAAAGGTTAGGTTCGTTTTCAGGAGTTTCTGTGTGGTTTATCGTTGTCACGGCTACCGATTTATATCCCGGCAGGTATTGACAGTCCTGTGATGCATCCTTGCATCGACAGCAAGGCCGATCACCATCGCAACCAACTTTTTTATTTCGGCAGTTGACACAAGCGTTGGTTTTTTGCTTTTTACGGTCCCCAGAAGAAGGCCCTTCGAATTGTTTGATTACTAAGCTCGCGCCCGTGTTTTGACGAATATCAGCCTCCACGTTCGTTAAGTCGTTTATAATCCCTTTTACTAAATTCTGTACAAGGGGAAATGAAGGGAATCCTAACGGTGGTGGTGGTGCAAATTGCATCGCAGCGTGAGGTCATGCACTAATGAATGGGTGCTATGGTTTTAAAAAACAAACAAAGGAGTATGTGAGGAACAGAGAAAAAAAGAAGAATAAAATAAAGTGAAGAGAGAAAAAGAAGAAAAAAGAAGAAGCCAAAAAAAAGGGAAGAGAGCGAAAGAAAGCACAGAATTGGGTTACAAGCAACGGATCCAGTTGATCCTTGTTACGCAAATAATCCCAAACTAGATACACAACTGAACTTAACATGCTTTATCATCTTTTCATTTCTTCCATCGTTACCACATCTGTTTTTTATAAGCGCTATTCTCTGTCACCTGAAACATTTTGGGGGGATGAAAACGTTCTACAGAAACCTACTACAACCTCTATTTTTTATGTTTACGACTTCCTGCGTCATAATTGGTATTCACTTGCAGCTGATTTATACAGAGCAACATTGATTTTTTATTAAATAAAATTCATGGCTTTTGTTAGTTATAGCGTTACATCATGGATAAACGTACTGGTTATTGATCGAAAGTTTACGTCCATGAAAGGTCAATTTTTCACTAAGAAATTAATATGCGCCATCAATTAAACCGTAAAACTTACTTGAACTTGGTCCTTCAGTGGACACAAAACTCATTCAGAGTAGCATAAAAATTCAATTACGCAAATCCATGTTACCCGGGCCCACTTGAACTCGGTCCAAAAAAAGTACTATTTCCTATGCAAAGTTCATTTTGAGCCAACGCGAAAATGGTATACATCTCCCGCAAAACGCTTTAAACGACTGCGCAAAGACCTTGGTGATTGCCCGCAAACAGGATAAATAACATGAATAGATACTCGTTGTTCAATGGCAGATCAATTTTTCCGGCTCTCCTCGTGCCGTTCTACAGTAAGCAATGAAACACCGGTACTGGCGGTAACTTTTCTTTCCGTCAGTTTCTGCAGTTTATCCAGCAGGTTACCGTGCTTTCTTTTCCTTTTTATGCCATACTGTCTTAATTATATTAGCTTTGATCGTGTGTGAAGATTCTTCATGTAATTTGGTATCATGTAAAAGAAATCTTAGATGGTGTGAGGAACTATACAATTAACACATTTCAAAGACGCCGTCTTATCTTTCTTGTCACTCTTAGAATGTGAAACGGGTTTTCATGATAATTTTTAGTGACGCATGTGAAGACCCAGACGAATCGTTATACGGTAATCTTAACTCTAGGTATTACAAAAGTAAACGACGTAATGAGCATGTGGCTGCACATCCTATCACCGGCGTTTTCCTTTTTTTTTTTTTTTTTTTTTTTAAAAGGACAGTACTTGATACCACGGACGAGCAGTCGGATGTGATTGGAAGGACAAGTGCTTACCTCCGCTTTGCTTCGGTAAACACTTAACGCAATAAGCGCGTGGTTGGACTTCCTGCCACTGTATCTTCTTCAATCATCATCCTCAGAGGATCTTTCTTTCTAGATCATCTCCGTTTTTACACTGACGTACGGTGCCATTATTGACATCATACGTGTTAAATTTGTCACGCTAAGATTTAAATCCTACATTGGAAAACAGGAAGGGATAAGTAAGATCGCAAACCGTATCTTGCACGGCAGTAAAAATACGGTTGTGATACAACCCAGGAGCGAAGACGAAAAGTTGCGAATTGAACTCCAGCGACAAGGAGGTTTTTCCGTGAGTATGAAGGGAAATATCGCTGCTCCCACAAAAGCGATCTTAAAAGAACTTAAACAGAAAGCATACCAATGAAAGGTAAATTAAAACTATTGTTAGGTTAATACTGATGGAGTGGCAATTGATAGGCTCCGACCTATACTATATTTTTATGATCGACGAATTCCTAACATCGCAAATATGTTTATGTTGTGAAAAATGAAATACAGAAAATGTAAAAGAACGCCCTGATTCATACGGACAAACCTCGAAGATACATATCGTACTCGCATGCAAGAACCGATGTTGCCCGGCAAGTATCTGAATCGAGACAGTATGGTGGCTGCAAATATGCGGAAACGTTTCTTCACATGCTCCAAAACCGAAAGAAACGTACTTTGGTATTCCGGCGTCCTATATCACTGAATGACAATGACGGAAAGAAGTTGTCATCCCTTCACAAGGGTGCGTAGTTCTTTAGCTATAACAGGTATTTCTTGTTGCAAAAGTAAAATAAATGATCCTGTACATCCATAAATTGCGAGTAAAAATCCTAGGCAGTAAGCTAAGAAGACATTTATAACTTGTCGCTTCAGACAAGTTTGCTGCTTCAACATCCTTATGCAAAACATATCATAGACAGTGAGCATTTATTTTCATTGGTTTCCGGCAAATAGTTAGTGGGCGAAGTATGGCATCCTTATAGCTTGCTCACTGAGCCAACAACGGCAATCCACCCAAATGTTACTCCTAATGAGATTCTGAATTGCGAAGTTTTTCTTTTTTTTTTATTTTATTTCATGCATTGTTTCTGCACCCACCACTAACTCATCTCCTAAGCACCTGTATATTACAGTTTTTAGATGGTGATTTTTGCATTGGATTTAGACGCCGACTCGCCATGGGGCGTGAACTCAACAAGAATATTGTTAGGCACATTAAGGTAATCCTTGACTTGACGACTGCATATAACGATAAATACGGTTGTCTTCTAATTCGCTAGAACTACTTACCCGATTGCCCTGATCGTCTCCTCGTTATCCGAAGTTCTGATCCATAACGCAATTCTGAAAAACACTTTTCTCACTGATACAACAGCACCACAAATTTCGTGTTCATACAGAAACTGCTCACCAATCATAGCCAGTATCTATTAAAAAAGACCAAAATGCGGCCTATGAAGTGAACAAAACTGGGTTGTTATGCAGAAACAATCTCACCAGATGCAACCAGTACTCGTTGATGCCTTCACCAGTTCTGTTTCGTGGAAACTGTATACCAAACTTGCCACCGTTGGCGTTTGCCTGGTCTTCCCACTCTGGTCGAACACCTTTTTTAAAGAAATGATAGTTCGAGTTCGTATCCAAATGATTGACCTTTGCAATGTTATTATACACCCTACCCAGGAAAGTTAGATCGGCATCACAATATACACAAGTATTGCGAAATTACCCCCAAAAGTCTTCTACCGTATCAATTGTGACAATTTCCTTCAAATTTTGCGACCATGATTGTGCATTGGCTTTCTTGCCAGGATTATCAAACCACAATGTCCATTGGTTATGAAGAGGGTGCTTCACATTATAATTTAAAGGATCGTGGAATACAGTCGTAACCTGCTCCTCTTCTATAGCAGTTGGTTTTTCTTCGGCACGCGTTTCGAGATCAGTCATTGGGAAACAAAAAGGCCAGTGACAACCTTACGGGACTGCGACGCTGTTTTGTCGGACTCTCCGACGATGCCTGGAATCCCACCTTCACTGTCGGGTGCCCTCTAGGAAAAAAACCAAAAATTTTCAATATCCGTAAAATTCTTAAAACATGAGGGTTGCATTGAGAACACGTTTTCTTCTCTTCTTCTAGGACAGAATATCCTGAAACTTCATATACAATGGCTTTAGACTCTATTTAAAAGACTGTCATAGTTTGCCTGAGCACTCCAGGGTGGAAAGCGAAGGAAATCGCGGAATATACTAGACACAAGCCAGAAACGGGTACAGGACTTTGAGTAACTTCAAAATAAGAAACACTGTCGAAAGACCAAAAGGCTCTGGAAGACCAAAGAAACTTAAGGAAAGGAATATAAGGGCCCTTGTTCACTACAAAGTCAAACAGACGAGCAACACTTAGTAAAATCACTAATACCTTGCCAACTAAAGTTTCGAAGTGCGCTGTGCGCAAGGAACTTCAGGCAAATGGTATCAACAGCCGGTTCGCTGAGAAGAAGCCCTTTTTATCGGCTATACACGCGCAGAAGAGACTGGATTTTGCTAAAAAAAGAATCTACACTGGGTGCTGGAGCAATGGAGAAGGGTTACTTGGACGGACGAGCCAGCTTTGAGTTGGGCAAAAATTCGAGGACGATCCATGTATGGCGCAGGTCTGACGAAGTGAATAGACTGGGCTTCATGGCGCCTACATTCAAGAGTAGAAGTACGTCAATGATGGTTTGGTCTGGTATAACTCGAGACAAGAAGTCTGTGCTGTTCATCACGGAGCCTGGTAGACGCACAGCCCAAGACTTTGTTGACCAAGTCTACGAAGGGCCACTACACGACTTTCTTCAAGAGTGCTACCAGCCTATTCTCATGGAATATGGGGTGCCAATCCAAGGAAGTAATGCTCCAAAGGTTTGAAGGGAATCCCGTGGGGTGATCAAGATGGAGTGGTCTCCACAATCCCCGGATTAAAATCCCATCGAAGGCCTTCGGAAGGTCCTTGATAAAGAGGTGCTAGGCATGTCGTTTGTACGACAAACTGCGGTAAATCGCAAACATTGCACTTTATGCAGCCCAGATCTTAGAACTTGCCTGCGGGAAGAAAGTGCTTGTGCACTTTTCCGCAGCCATCGAGCTATAGATGACAAACACGGCAGTGGACCAAAGTTAGATAATGCAGCCAAAACCTGGACATTGATATTCTATTTGGGCATGGAGTATAGGCTGGAAAGAAAGGCGAATCTGTATCCACGCATTAGTAACTCATCAGCTGTGGATAGGTCTATTCTGCCACCCAACGCAATAATCGACAATCCAAACAGCCACATAGCTTACCCGGATGACACGAGTATTGGCGCGTTGATGATTATGATGAAATGATGCTCCCGAGTTACGCAGTGTTCTTTTATACGCGCGGAAGGCCGGGTTTTAGGTTACATGGAGGATTGGAGCAGATTTCGTTGGTCGTATAAAGTGAAATCAAAAGGACGCGAGAATAAGCTAGACTTTGAATGACATTCTTTAGTAAACTTTCGTTGTACTAGTTAAATGTTTTCATAGTGTTTGCGGGTAATGGCGGAATAGAGAATTTATAGATATCTTTAGATAATCCTTTACCAGATCGGTGTTCTCACGTTCCTCCTCATTAATTCAGTTATTCTGTGCCCACATATGATCTCAGCGACAGATGGAAAGGAATGAGACGCATTTAGAATCCATATCTAACAATGCAATCGCCGCTAGTACCTTTAACTGTGTTCAGACTTGTTGTTCTAATCACAGTATAGCAATTAAACATGTCAGATACGCTATATATTGGCTTCCGACGGCAGAATACCGCAGAAACGTTGAATTTCCTTTAGTAGAAGAGCTAGATGCAGCATTCCGGCAATATCTTCTGTCCAATTTTATCCGGAACTCTGTTAATTACATCAAGGCCATACTGGAAAGCATAGCGACGCAGCCTAAATATTGGCCAAAATATGAATCATTGTTTCGATATCTGATGCATCTAGCGGTAGATGACCGCAATGATATGAACATGCCTGTGATGCAGCTTGATCCGATATTTCAAAAGCTTGACCTCATCGTACGCAAGCAGATCAATGGATACGTTGGAGAGTTGAAGAAATATTTACATAAGGCAACAACTGAAGGAAACCAGCTGACACTGGAGGACATCTCGAAGAGATTACGGAAGAAGGTAGCCGTCCCCGATAATTGACCAAACGAAGACATACTCCCAAGTAGCTATTTACCAGAAGTTTGACATGTTCCATTGGATGTGGGGAAAAGGGTAAAATCCTCGGACCTGGTGTGCAATTATGTTCATGTTCATACTTCTGGAAGTTTCTTGTAAAGCACGTCTTTCTCTATGTCTATAGCGACAATTGTACTCATCCTGGGAAAATTCATTTAATATGATTACGTATGAAGGAGAATATTTTGCAGCTAAACAAAGACAATGCATTTTGTGCGGCACATGATCTGATTGTCTGGAGAAGGGGGAATGCAGAAGTGATTGTATTCCTGTTCTAAGTATCGTTTATAGCTTGAGACCCCTTAGTGGATGAGCTATTTTGTATATTACGTATACATGGTATTATGTCAATATTTGATTTGCTATGTAAGAACAAAGATTGATCCAACCTTGTGGTGCTGCAAGAATCGATCTGTTCTAGCTAGCGTATGTTAGCGTGATGCTAGATCATGTCAGAGGAAACTACGTTGTGACGGAGAAGTAGTAATAATGAATAAGTCTTCATGAGATAACTACGGATAAGAAACTGCCCAATCGCAAGATACATTATACAGCGAATCTTGCGTTGATGAAGACAAAGTTGTCGTTTATTCATGGGGTTCGATGAATGGTCTAGTTATTTGTACAGTGAATATGATTTAATTGAAAAGGCGCTTTATGCGGCCACACATGTCAGGAATAAAGGCAGTAGATGTATCCGAAATACCGACCTGTTATACAGCTATAAGTATCATCTTACGACGAGATCTTCACACGTACCAAATCAACTGTCAGTAATTTTTCTAGTGCAGGCTCCAACACAGTCATGCAAGTGTTCCTTAGATTTTGGGACACAATAACTGATGGTTGGAACATCGCCGCCTGACTCGACATGATCGACTCATCAACGGCTGGATCACACGGACTCTGCATAAATGGTCTTGACGCTGAAACAGGGCGCAAATAGTATTCAAGGTGACGCCAGAGAACAAGTAAAACATTTTCGACAATAACTAAGTCGAGTGTGAGGCGACATATGGCACCGACATTCCTACTTACACAACTGATTTTGTAACTGTTTCCACTGAAGCTTTCGCCGCGAATCAATTTCGCGTGTCAAAACTTGCTGTTGTTGTGTTGGATTAAGATGGTCATACTGAATACCAAGCTCAGCAGGGATAGCTGTGTTGGCAACTTCACGAATCTCCTCATACTTGAGTGATGCGATATTCTGTTTTTGCGTCTGCAACAACTTGTGTTCTGCTACAGCGCTTTGAAGATTTTTGGTCGCATTTTGGAGGCAAGTGACAAGGGTTGTCAATGATGGCGTTTTTGAGGAAGCTAGAGAGAAACAAGTCAATGACTTGTTGAACGACACGAATAGTACTCACGATTACGCATCAATGAGCGATCTGTGAATGAAGCGAAACGATGTGCGAAAGTGGGCTTTAGCAGTCGTCCTGATTTAAGAAAATTGACGTCAGCGCGACTTGTTTCCTTAACAAAGGACATACCTTGTTCATCGACAGCGAGTGTGGCATTGGTGGCATAAGCAATGAGATTCTTTTGGATACCAAGAATAAGTTGATCGGCTTTCATCTCCAACATGGTCGAAGACTTGATGGCTGCTACCATAATGCATCAGCTTGAGAGGCTCAAAAAAGAAAAATCAAGAAATCCTACATGTCACTAATTGCTTTGCCCATTTCTTTTCTTTATCCGTTACTGCCAACACTTGATCTGCACTTCCTTCTGTGGTAAGGAATTTCGCCGCAAGCTGCATCACAGAGGTGTGGAGCTGATCAAGCCCTCGTTTGTCCTAACATTAAAATCAGCCATTTGTACACCAACTTTGCCGTCGTCATACCAGTTCAACAAAATAACTTTTACGGCAACTTATCTGACAGAAAATCGAGCTAGCAAGCTTCAAGCGCTCTAGAGAAGACAAAGTTAGGCGTTGATGGTCATATTTTATAATATGCGCCAATAAGTCTTGGTTCTTAGCCCAATCGATTAACTAATACAAACGTTTAGTAAGTAAACCAAATAAGTACATCCTACTTTTCCCGCCATCGTCGCGTTTATCTGCCCAATGCTGCTGAGAAAGATAACCACGAGTTCTAAAGCATGAACCACTACGCGATTATATCTTTCCATCAACTCAACATCTACAAAAGCCGAACTTAGAAAAGGATTGGCTGTACCTTTCAGAAGATGTACCTTGTTGAGCAATCTCGGATTCGGCATGGACACGCATAAACTGACAGTGGCTGAGAACGTCCAAAATATGACCTTCGACTAGCATCTCAGCACCATCCATTGTCATAGCAAGTCTCATGAAAAGCACCATCTTAGCCTCATAGATGTATAGAGGTGTCAGCGAAGCTAAAGTAACAAGTCAGTGTCGTTACAATATTCTCATGTCATCTGTACCATCCCGTTGCTTCAATACATTCAACAACAAGTTGTCTTCTCGTTGTACCATCTCAATGCTGTATCGTAGAAAGTTGTTTCCAAGCAAGTAAGATCGCACTGCGCTGCTATTTGCTCTGCTGCATAACAATAAAAGTCTATCCAAAACGATGTATGCTGTTGATTTGCATGTGTCTACTCCGTCCGTTGCATCGTTGCATATCACCTCTAGTATCTTTTTGTCTGTAGCCATGCGCTGGCAGAGCTTTTGGCCAAGATTCCGTAAAAGACTATTATCCCCGTATTGATCGATATACTGCAAAAATCCGACAAGAGCAGTGTACAGATTGCCGCGAACAGCATGATTTGTGCCCTTTGCTTGAATACAGTCGAAAATACCAATAAATATGGTTACCAATTTCTCGTAGGGGAGTCTGGAGATTTCAGCCATAGATTCTGTTTGGAGAAATTCTCGACGGCAGGTATCCTCTTTTAACCGTGCTAGCAGTGTCAAAATGATCTCGCTGAATCCGTTAAGGATATCAACATTCATGTCGTTTGCGCCCTGTAACCGAGGCAATAACGTTGAAACGAGATCGTAAATAATCTTTTCGCGCGTTTCAATTGGGAATAATTCAAAACAGCTTGATAATGTTACTTGTACAACCTGTTTCCAAGCTTGCAAGCAATGAATTTTGGCATGCTCAATCTCTCTTTGGTGGTTTTCTGCCATCAATTTCTGCAGAATTTGGCCCATTTCCTTTTCGATATCCAATCGCTCTTGCTCCGTCATTGCTTTGTTCGCTTCTTGTCTTGTTCGCTGATCCCTTCGCAGACTGTTGTAGATTTTTCGAATATCGTAGATGACACAGCCACGCCCATCTGTTATTTCATAAGCTTTCGGGTCGAATCCTTTGAACCGTTCAAAATCAAGCTCCCTGCATGCCTCATCCAACTGGTCCTCCCATTTGAACTCGAAAGAGCTTAGGAGCTCCAACATCTTCACTAGAGGCTGTTCAAAGAAAGTTGACTTGTAAAACACGTTGCCAGTCTCGGTATCCTCCTCCAAATCTTGATCGTTTTCATCGGTGGCTCTCGTAGATCCATTCCCGAAAAGAAGGTCAAGTAACCGAATAGCGTCTGCCTTTTGTGCAACATGCAGTTCCAAAGCAATTGCTTGTAACAGCCATGCGCGCTGATGAAGATGAGCTCTGAGTGTGAGAAAATCTGCCAGCTCGCGTGTTCCGTTCGGGTAGATTTTCGTTCCCGCGATAAATGGTTCCTCGTCTGGAGCTTGTGATTGAGAACTTGGAGGCAGAGACTTAAACTGAGTGTAAAAGAAATCATCTCTAATGCGCAAATATCGCATGATCGGTGTAGATAGACCTTTCCTTGCACACAGTTGATAGACGAGCTGATAGCATTTTTCTGCAAAAATTGGGTGTGTTGTGCTGAGCGACATGGTTGCACCGTCGTCGCTTTCCCTCACATTCTCTTGTAAAGAATCCAAGATGGTATGTAGACATATCATTCTGGCGGCATTGCTTTCCCTATTGGAAGGTGTATTGTCTTCACAAGGCATCAAAGCATCCTTTCCGAGAAGGAAATCGGCAATCGAGAGAGATGGCTTATCTGCAACTGTATTTTCCAGCAACATATCCATAATTGCTAAACGGACAGAAGACGCCATGCGTGGTTGGAAATCGCTTTCCAGCCTGTGTCTGTTTTCTAATGTTGCGACTGCCTTCCAGAAGGGGATACTATTGATGTCGTACTCATAATCGTCGTAGGTCGTAAATTCTGGTTGATCCACTTCAATACGTTGGCTAAACTTGGCAATGATAGACAGTGCATCGTCATCCTTTGCTAGAAGTTCGGCTAATTTCGTACCGAGACCGCCAACTGTATTGCGAAGACCAGCATGGGTTATACGGGTATTGGTACTGTCCTTTGCCTCCAGCGAGAGCGAATGAAGAACCTTTACGCTGAGATAACATATCTCTTCCTGATCCACATAGGCAAGTAACCAAGGGAGCCGCTGAACAACCTTCGTGTGATATAACATAAGCTGCCCAAGAGGTGCCAATGAAGGTAGTGGTGAGAAAATATACCCTGCGAGAGATAACTCTCCAGAAGGTAAACGATTCGCAATATTTGCGATCTGTGGCATTAACAAGTTGCCAAAAGCGTCTTGAATCTCCATAATTCTGTGTAAAATGCGTAAGCACCGAACAACGCATTCGACAATATGTGCATTTTTTTCCTTGACCAAGCTGGGATCTGTACCCGTTACCAGAATTTCAAAGATTGTCTTTGTTAGATCTGTGCCAGAGAGAATGCGATTAATGACATTGAAGCCAGGATGCGTCATATATAGCAGTAATATCTCTTCGATAATACTATGTTGTGTTGTATCGCTGCGATTTTGGTAAGTGCCCTGGAGCATATCTGTATACTTCACAACAGTAGGATTGGCGCTAAGAGAGCAGATGTCTTGAATAGGGTTGATATCTAGCGAGGCAACACTATTCTCCAAAACCTTGAGGCAGGCAGCAGCTAGCATCCATTTCTGGTTGGGATTCACGTATGATTGGGAATTCAGCGACAAGAAAACATGGTCAACAGTGAAAGAGATGTACGGGCCTAGCCCCGGTGATCGTGTATCCTTTCCTAGATCCCACGGAAACGATGTGGACATGACAGGCTCAAATCCTGATATCAATTCCTCTCGCTTGCTTTGTGTATGGATTAGCGAGGCCAGAAGCTCCAAGATGGCCAATGTTTCAGGATAATTATGTTGTTTTCGTTCCACGTCTAGCTTTTTCACAAATCCAGGCGAATCTCGGTAAATGTACTGTGCAATACGCCGCTGATTTCCTTCCAAATTGTTGCTGACTGGTATTTTCCCGGTTGTAAAATAATCACTTTTCTCCAATATATGCCAGACACGAAGCGATATAGCGTTTCCCACTCCGTCAATACCACCTCCCCAGGCGGAGCAAAATGCTGAAAGAATATTGTATAACGCGACGCGTAATCCGGATGACGTTGAGCAATTGAGCATGTCGACGATACTGTCACCAACTCGAAGTTTTATATCATTCCACAAAACAAATCTTGCTTCACTTGAGTACTGGACAACCTGTCTTAGTATGTACAACAGCTTCTTGATCAGATCCTCTTCCTGCTGCGAAAGAACCGCTGCTACACTGTCTGCCTCTCGTTTTAGCATGGGTATATAAAAATGTAAAGCTGCAAACAGCTTTCCCCATGAGAGGGCACTGCTTGCTTCCAGATCTAGCGTATTGGTACCATGCTCCATGTATCTATGAACGCGTAAGGCACATTTGTCGCCCATAGATATTGAGCCAATGAAATCATAGAAAGCCCGTATCGTTGTTGTAACTTTGATATCGGTTGCCCACTTGACAAAATTGAAAAGACCAGAATCATCGCTTGTCCAGAAATTGTAGCCCGCGTTAGGTCGGTTACGATAGATATTTGAAAGTAACATGAAAAAAACCTCGAGATCGTGGCACTGCTCCATTGATCTTCCCCCAGTTTGAACAAACATATTGGTTGACGGTTCCGGTATTAAATTTGCATCTTCTTCACGGTACTTCATGTTTCGCAGCACATTTGTCATCTTGCCAATAAAGTCATTTGTAAGTAGTTCCAGTTCGTGTATAATAAATGGCTGGAAATCGCTGCGAATATTGACAGTGATCTTTGTGTAGTCGCTTGGATCGATCGCTAATCCGTCGATCATCATGTACCATTCTTCGTCCGCTGTATCCTTGATGATAGCGCGCTTGGCGATGGCGTTTGCATCAGGTTGTTGGAAATATAGCAAATACTCATTCATGAATCCAAAAGCTTTACTTGTGATAGCTGCTTCTGCCAGCTTTTCCCTTTGTTCCTCATTTACCATCAACGTAGTCTCGACGCTGCGGTCTTGTTGTGTAACGTTGACTAGAAAAAGAACCCATTGCAACAACGCCACTGATCGTAAAACTGGAGCAGTCCATGATCTTTTCGTAACATGTTCGTGAAATGTCCTCAAAAAAGATTGATCACTTGCTTTCTGTGTAGCAGCTTCGTCATGATGAACAGGAGAAAGCGCTGCAATGAGGGCTATAAGTAAATACGGTGTTGCTTGATCCGATAAACTTATTTGCTCCAACATCTCGACGAGTGAAATGATATCACGCGTTTCGAGCCAAAATATCGATGCCAGATGATAAAGTATCTGAAGAAGGTAGATACGTTCGTCCAATAAGCGTTCCGTACGAAGTATGGTGAATGCTTCGCTTAGTTTCGGCGTTTCTTTCTCTGCTGGTTTGCTCGCTGCGTTAGAGAACATGACTGGCCCTGAAGAGATTGGTGCAGAAACAGGGGGCTTTTCCGCTGCGGTATTCGCGTTCTTTGTCAATGAATCAATCATACTCTTCGTCTTTTTGATCGCATGTATGATTTTTCCAGGAAAGGTACCTGTAGATACGTCTTTGTCGGCTCCCATCTGTACAGTTTCACCAATAAGTTCAGTAGCAAATTCGCGGAAAATCTGCCGCGTATCATCCGGGACAGACGCGTCTTTGGAGGATTTCAGTATCACATCAATACAAGCCAACAAATATTCTCTTTCTGTGTGGTAAAGCACGATAGCGGTGTCGATAGCATTTCCTCCAACGCGGGACGAATCAACCATACCATGCATTAGCAACGTCGCTGCATCGTACTCGTTAATATCCAGCTGGTCTGAAAGCAATAGCGCCTCTTTCGCAAATTCCTCATTCACTCTATGCATCGCGCCATCGATGTAAGCCTTGCCTGTAAATAATTAGTCAAACATCGCATGACTTGTTATATAACTCACCTGACTGCAGCGAAGACCGATGCTCAGGTTTTTTTGGGTTGTTGTCTAATAAGCAAAGAAACTTTGACTTGTGAAGCTGTAATTGGTGTTGTAAGGTATTTAACATGGAAACCGAAGTAGCGCTGCTTGCTTCACAGATCAGGTGATGCAAAGACCTAGATTGCTCTGCCCATGCCGAATTATCCGCCACTTGCGACATCGTGAACAAAGTAAAAGTATATACAAATTTATCCTCAGGTGGTGGTGTGTTTGCTGGCGTATGTGCAAAAGGTTTTTTTAGGGGAATCTGCGCCGCTTAAAAATTATTGTGCCGGAAGCAAACTCGTATCGTTGGCCATTGAACGATATAAATTGTGCAGATGATAACATGAAAGAGCGAAATAACACAATCCTGATGTATTTATTGTTTCGGTCGTAAGACCTTACTATCTTGAAGAGAGCTGTACCCTAACCCTAAACAAGTCACCAGTAAAAATTAGATCAGGCGTTGTGTCAGTATGTCGTGAGCTTACTGTAGTATTCCTATTCGTTAGAATAGGAACCGCTGACACATCAGAATCGGTGGCCGCAGAGTCTGTGATGAGATCCAGTCTAAAGTTACTGGTTGTTGGTGGTTGGCAGTTGGTGGCCGTTTCGAGTCGAACACTGGAAGGATATTCTTTCCTTTGATAACTTGACTGTGCAACCAGCAATGGCTATTGCAAGTGCGGCATTGCTGTCTCTGTTTTTCGTCGCGTATCCTTGCCAAAAGGATGGGCAATGAGGGTTGATGCATGTCACAGGTCCGTTGACCGAAACCATTTTTCTTTTCCTTTGTACTAACTGCTTAAATTTCGAATTAACAACTGGGTGGTAACAAAATGTACATGTCCTTTATGATCGCTATTCATTTGTCATTGAGACGACAGAATATCTTCGGTACTGATCACGTAGCTTCCCACTGCCTCTTCTAGCATGAACTTTTACATGATTTCCAACGCCAGTACCGCTTTCACCAATACACATGATTTGTGAGGCTTTCTTGTCAGAGGATACATTTGAAACAAATCACTGCTCTTCAGCAGCGAGCAATGCATACGCTTGTTTTGTACGTAGCGACAGTTTGTGTCGCCTAGCTCGTCTACGGTTGGAATTGTAAAAATCTCTAAGCATTGTTCATGCTTTTTACAGATCTGCCGCTGTTGTCAGTAATTCTTTATTACACAACCAAGCGTTTAGTTTACTTCATGTATCTCTACCAACTGTCCCTGATCCAAAAATGTCTTAACCTAACGTTGGAATAAAGGATGACTTCCAACACGCAGTACTCGCATAGATAATAGATCCTCTAGAGACTCGAATATTGTCTGAAATGGATGCACATCCTAAGCTATGGCAAACATACCGCCGCATATAATATCTGAATTAGGGAGAAAAGGTATATCCTTGCGATATAGCTGATAGATGAAATGTAGCGTAGACAATAAAATCCTTTGAGATTGAATTACTTTATTTGAAGTTTGCTATTGTGGTAACAAGAAAAATAAATGAACAAAAGGAAACAGGGCAGAATACTGCGAGACTGTGTGATATCTTTTTATTCTTATTACCACTCTCTTATTTATACTTTTCTACTTGTTTCAGTTATTGGGATCTGTTATTGATGATTAGTTATATCTTTCAATGTTCTCTATTCACATCTAGAAGAGTATTTGTCATATTCACCCGTTTGGTTCCTCTGATGATGCTATGTTTTATAGTTTAGCCGTATCTGTAGGTAGTTGTCCTTTCAGATACCACAACTATATCTACCCTTTATACTATCTTCAGTCTAGATCTTTGTATATTTATTTCTTTACTACAAAGATATGGAGTTATTTTGGTGATTTTGTTTTATCTCTTTGTTTATGTATATAGATATACTATTGTCTTAATGTTTGTAATTGAAACTATTTGGTAGTTCCGATATGTACAATACACGACAATTTGTTATGTATATGACACTATGAATTATGTGCGGACATTGCCTGTTTAAATACAATGAGGACATTTCGTATTTGAATACAATGCAGACATTTTGTATTTAAATACAATGCAGACATTTCGTATTTGAATAGTGCGGACATTTGTATTTGAATGACTGAGACAGGTAATCATGTCTGTGTCATCAGTTGCTGCAGCAGTAAAATTGATAGCAGTGGCAGTGAAGTCGATAGCAGAAGCATTAAAATAAAAGAAGATGTATGCAACCAAATGGATGCCTACAATGGTAGTAAAAAAGACAGTGATACTTTAAAGGCAACGTCAGACTGTTCGGCACTCCAGTGAAGTGCATCATCGCTACTCGGGTATATCTTTATCCAGTATTTTTTTCAGTCAAATTAAGATGTTTTTAGCTATTATGCCATTGGTGAGATATTATTTTGTTCATGTGAAACCTTCATCAAGGGTTGATGGTGTAGTGGTTATCATTCTCCGTTTGGGTCGGAGAGGCCCCGGGTTCAAATCCCGGTCGACCCCATTTTTACAGTTTTTTTCTTGTGCCCGGTTTTTTTTTTATTTTTTTTTTTTATTTATAAATGTGTTGTGTTTGTTGTAACGGTGGATATGTCCTGATCTGGGTTATCTTCCTGGAAGCGGTTAAACTCACTGGAGTCAAGGAGAACGGAAAAGAATAAACATAAAGGTAAACCGGTTGGTGATATTCCATTGTCGCTATCTAGGTTAGTATTTATATTTTTCTTTGAATTGCGTAATCTATAAAACAGTCGAGGATATCAGCAGACAGATTGAATCCTTTGAAACTGGAAAGA
Organism: Saksenaea oblongispora B3353; assembly: GCA_000697495.1. NCBI lineage: Eukaryota > Fungi > Mucoromycota > Mucoromycetes > Mucorales > Saksenaeaceae > Saksenaea > Saksenaea oblongispora. The sequence goes on along the minus strand of JNEV01000846.1, from coordinate 36,009 downwards.
GATCTGTTTATCGTGTTTCATATTTCTAAAGTATTCATATAAGACTTCTGTGTTATCCCTTAATGCATTCAGCGTTGATTCCATGCGTACCATATAATCTGACTGTCATTATACTGGGTCTAGGGAAGATTACATTGTCTTTTATGAAGCTATGGTGAAGCACCATCGAGAACGATGTATGACAACATATCAGCTATACAACAGTCGTTATCTATATCGGTATTTATTCTTTCTTTAATCTATATGTAATATATGTCTCTTTGTTTTGCCGATAAACAGTAAACAATAAATGGATATGAATTAAAGTAGACTCTCCCTTACCTTTTATTTGATGTTTTCTTCGTATTATTTAAGTATCTTCGTAGTACTTGCAGGTGAGACGACCATTATCTATTGTCGTCGTCGATAGGTTAGTGAGATCCAGCTATGTTGTTTTATTTAGAGGAATAAGAGAATAAGGGGTTATGATATTGAAATCCCCTCTAGATAACTGGATACATTGTGATATATCATACTCACTAAATCGGAGTTATTATATACACGAAGAATAAAGACACGACAGTGAGGTGTAGCGGGTTATAAAGTTCGCAAGTACCTCAAGATAACCACCCATTAGATCAGTATTCTCACACTGACTTAATTAAATTCGTTATTCTGTGTCTGCTATGATCTCAGCAACAGAAATGAAGATTTCGAAAGCACTTGGAACCATAAATTAACAAAGTATTCATATCCACTTCATTTTCCCGGCGATTGGTCTTCTCCCTCTAATGATTGCGCAGTAGTGTAAACATATCGGATACAACAACTTGAAAGGAATACTGCTTTTTCTACATATCAAATATATTAGGTACGTTTGATAAAGATGGCATGAGAAGCAATTATACCACGATGAACAGTACACCAATCCCCATAATAGCTTCTGTTCGCCATCCGACTGGGATCAGAGCTTACTGGGTTCTGTGCTTGGTGCTGTAATACTCTTTTCTAAATACCAATTGAAGGGTTCTCGTCAATGATAACAGTAGGTGTAAAAGAAATACGCTGAAGGCTGGTGAAAAACTTACATATCAAATAATTAATTCAGTAGATAACATGGCGCAATAGATGATAGATTACTTCATACTATCCTGAACAGTAACGCGATTTACTTTAGCAAGGACTAAATAAGTTCCATTAAGGAGATTCGCCTTTCCCACATTGACTTCCGGAATAGAATTGTATACACAAACTTTTGCTTGGATTAAACGCATTTCCGCGTTCAAATTCCACTAAATAATAATAATAATAATAATAATAATAGTAATAATAATAATAAAGCTCTTGATCGTTTTTACCTAACCCATATTGAATAATACCATGAATTACAAGAGAAAACGCAAATTAACCGTGCAGACGCTGGCCGACGTTGAAGCTCCATGAGCGCAGGAGAGAAGTGGTTTCAGTCAAACTATACTAATAGCTTTCATCGCAGGTAACTTAAATTTCTATTTCTGCGCTCGTTATATTCTAGATTTGCAGCCAGTGTCATCAAGTGCCATGTGGAAATGGCGGAGATTTCCAGTGGACACAAACCGGTCCTCTCATGGCACGCCAAAATGGGGGGTTTTTACGTCGAGTCAGTTGTAAAAACCTAAATCATGCCCAGCGCCGTTGCTCTCGATCAAACTAAAACTAGACAAAACAATTGTGTAGTCCAACCTACGCGCTTCATCTATGAAGGTTCCAATTTTGAATACTCTGTATATTCTCCATCTACCCGATTCCTCAATGAGCTTGATGGAGTCTTCCCACACCTGACAGCAAAGCAACGGAAAAATTTACTAGTCATCCCTGTCATACAACAATGTGAGCACGATATGGTTGGAAATACCCCTCATATTAATGCCGAAAGGGATCTCAAGTTGGAGTTGGTAAGCTATTTATGGTGATACGAAAACAATACTAACGTTGCTAGTCGACAGTTTGTGAAATGGGGTAATCAAATTGTTAATCGATTACGGTCTTTGGGTATGTGGACAGACATTATGGATCCAGCTTCCGGGTTTGCAGTTAGTCTTGTGCTTTTAGTGATAATTATTTCCTAACTCTATATAGATACATAGCCCTCCGGGACCAAGTCCATATCCGGACGTACAGGCGACGCATGCATTGACGCGCTACGACGTACAGAACGTTGGATGTTGTCACATATTGTTACACCCCGCATGGAAAAGCCACATATATCCCGCCACACTGTTTACACTAGCACCATATGACATCTTTGTGAAAGTTGTAGATGAGTTTTGTAAGTAACTTTGCGTTGGGATGAAAATAATTTTGCGCTGATGAATTGGAGTGATTCGCGCCGACAGAGAAACTTTTTTTTTCATATTTCCCTCCGCATTGTAAATACGACAAGAAATTTTATAGCAAGAAGTACAAGCACACACTTCTCACTGAGTGTCTATGAGTGTCATAGTTTATCCGACTTGAAATGACTGAAGAAACAGGATGTCATGAGCAACAGGAAGTGTATGATCACTTAGTGTGTGCATGTAGACATTGAATTATTAGATGTAAATGCTTTAGTTGGCACTTCTAAAGTCACAGATATGATAGTTATTTGATGAAAGCATGAAATAGCAAAAGTGTATCGAGAGGTTGGAAACTCTCAAGTTCGCGGACTCGGATATAGTCTGTGTTATAGGGATATCAAATGTTAAGCAGGCGGATTGAATCCTTTGAAACTAGAAAGAGACCTGTTTATTGTGTTACATATTGCTAAAGTATTTATACGAGATTTCCGTGTACGCATGTGTTGTTACATGTGTTATCCCTTAATGCATTCACTGTTGATTCTATGCGTATCATATAGTCTGACTGTCATTATACTGGGTCTATGAAAGATTACATTGTAAAAAAATACAATGATCCATAAGCTCCTTTATGAAACTATAGTGAAGACCCGTTTGTAACGGCGCATGACCACATATTAGCTATACGACGCAGTCTTTTATTCTATGGAGAGAATCAGGGGCTGCTGTTTATCATTGAGTTATTTGCCCACAACAGTAAAATCGTAGAGATAAAACACTCCATATAGAAGTACTTTTGGTTTATCATTGGAGAAGATTGTAGCAACCTTGAATACCGATGCAAATATTCGAATTATTTAAATGTTTTTAAAGGAGCTTCATATTCAATACCATATGCATGCATTGGCATCTTTAGTAACATCCTGAGGTATTAACCAACGTATAGAATGCTATACAACGCTATCACATATATCATTACTGTCTATAATGGTTTAAGAGCTCTCTTGATTGGGAAATGTCGTCATTTAAAAAGAATATCATAAAAAATTGCACCAGATTTGCTGTCTATTTCTTTCTTTTTCCTTTTCCCCCTGTTTTCTTTCATCGCCTCACCGCTCTACTGTTTTTCATTATCGTAATGGAGGGACTCGACTTCCAAATACACGCGTTAATTTGGTCTATTTTTATGCTGTCTTTGACAACATACAGTGCAAACTATTATATCATGCACAAAAAAGTAAAAAAGCCGCCGATAACGAGTTGCATGAGATAGTGACAGAGATGGAGAGAAGTAGAGATATATAATTTCATCGCTGATTAATAACACTCCACATCAGAACAGCGAGTTTCCTGTAATGCATGTGGCCAGCAAGGCCACCGAGATCGACGTCTTATTGTCTGCTTTTTAGTATTGTCTGCCTTTCACAGTCGATATCAAACGAAAGCGCAGCACGGAACAAGAAAATGACCATACTAAGGTGTCCAAGAGACGAGGAAGGCAAAATAAGGAAGCAAATACAAGCAATGCAAATATTGTTCCTACTCCTTGTCCTGGCTGCGGCTCGACCGAGCACAGTAGTGCACAGTCCAAAGTATGCCCGGCCCATAAAGCTCTATGGAATAGCTGTTACAGGAAGTATCGGAAAAGATAGGAAGACATACGCACAAAAATGTGCGTTCACCTCAATTATACGAGCAGGAGACAAAGAACAATTTTCAGACAATGACCGAGAGCTTTCCGCGTACTTGAGGGCCGTGGTATCAAGAACACAATTATTTGTTAATCAGTTTGTTTATACTTGACTCTGACGTTATTCTCCCGATACTGTTGATTCAGAATTTTTTTTTATTCCACGATGCAACTCGTCGTTGGGAAAGTGGTCAGCACTGCCAACAACATAATTCGTAGTGATTTTGAAAGCTCACGGCATAGCTTTAAGAGAGATCACCCTGTTCTGCATACCAGGTTTAGATCCTCTGATGTTCTTACCAAGGCGCGTGTCTTGCTCGCTACCTCGTATTTAAACAATATAATCAGAAACTTCGAGAATTGCATTTGTTCGTTCATCGAACATCGACTTCCACATCAGTTTCCGGTATTTGCACTATATTTATTAAAATCTTTACTAAACATTGTTCACAGGATCTGAAGAAATGGCAAATGAAAGAAATCTCCTCAAATTATGCATTGGAGCGTATTGCCAGCGGAAAGTCCGAATGACCTGGTGAAGTTGAGTCGAATTACTATTGATAGCCATTGTCGACAAACTGTGCAATGATCTGGAAGCACTGACACGCAAAAGACGCGAGTAGAACTAGTGAATATTCTTGTGAACGGAGGCAAAAAAATACTCCAAGCGATGGAGAAAAAAGATCAAACAGAATAGAAGAGAAAGAAGGAGGAAGAAACTCAGTAGACAGGAACAAAAGAAGGTTAAGTGGAAGTCAGGGTCAGTAACCAAATGCCAAGGAAAAATAACAATTCTGAGGTTTTCTCTACCTAGACCAAATGAATCTGCGATTAGGTTAACAGCAAATAGACCAAACCCTAACCACAGGAGATGGCATTCCACAGCATTTCATACAGGTGAAAAAATACCATTAATTGTCTTTGGATCAGCAATGTTTGGTGCAAGTGGACATACCGCCAGGAAAGGAAACGAGCAGGGGCGGTCAACTTATGCTGGAAGATGATTAAGAGATGGGAAAGAAGGGGCGAACTGATTGCAGTAACGATCGGTGAGTACTATACTTCACAGGTAGTTCTGTTTACTTTTTATTTGTCCTCAACCTTTCCACAGATTTGAAATGCCTGTCATCAAAGGAGTCTGAAAAAAATGACAACATCGGATGGCGTATCCCACCACGGTGTAGTAGTCTGCAAATTCTGCCATATAGGTAGTTTTGTCATACATCTGACTGACAAAGGTGTCAATAGGTCAAATAGCGGAAGGAGCTGCAGTAAACGATAAAGAGAAAGGAAAAGACGAAAGGGACAACACCCGTCTTATCAATGCGGGAACGCGTCAAGTTATGATGTGCTCTATTGGGTACCCACAGAAATAGGGCCCGGTTGACGTCCTGAAACAAGTTGCCCTAGAAAGAACAGAGTAAATCAGAATTGGATAGACAGCAAACATCTGTTCGTACTCGACGCTTTTAATGCAAAATATATTTGGAGCCAACGCAAAAATGATATGAATCGTTCCGCAAAGCATTTTAGTCAACTGCGCAAAAGACATTTATGATTGCCGCCAACAAATAGGAAAAACACAGTAAATGCCAGTCCTATGGACGTTAATGCAGACTGACGCAGTTTCGGGGAAAAGAATGGATGATCTGGTCATCAAAAAATTTCCAATTCAGTCCTTTTAAGCTTTTTCGTTATTTTTCCTTTTTTCCTCTTTAATGAGTCAAAGCAAGAGTAAGCACCGTCGTCTACATTCCAATACAATTTCTGGCGACCGACCACCAGTTATTGATACCTCCATTCGGCCACCTAGTAGTCCACGACGCAACTCAGAAGGTTCTCCTCGCTTACCACCTATCAACATCTCTGCTCCAACTCCTATCACTCCCCAGTCGCTAGGTGTTCTTTCTCTTGATCATTTTCCCCATCGCAGCACAGATGATTCCGTGCATGATTCTCCCGCTCTTGAACATACCTCACGACCGAGCTCCCCCGTAGCTACACCTGTTGTAGGTCCCGAAATACCAGTAGCTCAAAACGACGTATCAGTCGCCGCTTCAGACCGCCTCGTGGCACAGCCAAAAAATTCTCGTTCACGACGCGCAAGCTTAACAAACGATAATCAATTACAGGAGCAAAAGCTGCCACTACGTAAACCATTCCGTCGGGGTTCAGATGATACTGAGGATGAAGCTGTGTCAGAAAGTGAATACTCGATTGTTGCTGGAAGTATTGCAAACGCATGTGGTGTGGAAGTTGCCAGTGCCAAGAGAAATCAAGATTTTCACGCTCTTTTTCGCAGTGTGCCAGAGGATGACCCATTAATATCTGGTAAAAAAAAACCAGGGCAATGAAAGAAAAGCTCGGGTACTTAAATTTTCTTGTTTGGTCTAGATTTTGGGTGCGCATTACAGAAGGAAATTTTATTGCAAGGACGCATTTATATCTCCGAGAATCATTTGTGCTTCAACGCCAACATCTTTGGATGGGTGACAAACGTAAGCAACGCACGAAATAGAAGTATACCATCTAACAAACGACTGCTCAGCTTGTTATTGCTTTTGCAGATATTGTAGAAATCGAAAAGAAAACAACCGCCATCTTTATTCCTAATGCTATACAGATTTCGACATTGCATGCCAAGGTATTTTTTTAAAGCAAGGTACCTCGTGATTGAACGATGTATTACACAGCATTTTTTTGCCTCGTTTCTTTCGCGAGACCAGGCCTACGATTTAATGGTCGATGTTTGGCGATGTGCCAGACCATCAGCTAATCTGGCAAAACTCGGCACTCGTGATAGTGCCATTAGCAGAGATGGCAACGGTGAAGAAGATGGTTACATTTCTGACGGAAGTGATACATCAGCAGGTAGTGATTCGGAACTGGGGTACTCGGATGAAGAAGAAATAACCGACGGTATCCAAGATGAATCAATCAAAGATGAACCTGGTATGGGAAAATTAACAAAGAGTCTACCATACTAATTGCTTCTTTGTAGAGGGCCAACAACCTAGACAGTCATCCTTAGCATCTCTACCATTCTTAAGGCAAAATAAGCCCAATTTGTCCGATGCAAATAGACGCAGAGCAGTATCGGAAGCAGGCGCACGGCCGGATACCCAGTCGCTATTAAAGAGCAAGCCAAATAGTCGAAGTAAACTTGCGGACACTGGTCTTCCGTTAAACGACAAAGCAACTGCTCAACAAGTTCATGAAAAAACGCAATGCGAATGCTCCAAAAATGGCGAACATTTTCCCACTGTGGTGATGGATCAAATGTACAAGGCTACTGTTGAAACAATTTTCAATCTATTGTACAACAGCGCTTTTTCCAAGAAGTTCTTGTTGGAGGTACAAAAGAACACAGGCATGTATAAAGTCGAGGATGTTAATGGTATATTAACGCCTCATTAGATCTTAACTTGGGCCAATGGCGCAAAGGGGAAGGGGATATAAAATACGTCAGGGACGTATCTTATGTGAAGCCGCTGAATAGCGCAATTGGTAAGTTAGCCAGTGCAGGGTCTATTAATATTCATTGTTAATTATATATTCAGGTCCTAAATCAACAAGATGTGTAATGACGGACGAGATTATCGAGCTCGATACTTCAAGCTCAGTGACAATAGTTACAACCACTCAGACCCCGGATGTTCCGTCTGGTAGTTCATTCAGTATCAAAACACGAGCATGTATTACATGGGCGGGCAAAGGACAAGTGCGCGTGCTGGTAACAGTGCTTGTTGATTTCACAAAATCCTCGTGGCTGAAGTGTAAGGACATATTTTTTTAAATGTTGCGTATAGTGACGTCTATCACAGCTACAATCGAAAAAGCATCCATAGAAGGTCAAACGAGCTATTATAAAGATCTAGACGGAGCGATACGCAAATATTCCGAAGCACATCCTAATGAGATGTATGGAGGAATCAAAATTGGAAAGCACAGAAGAAAAAACAAAAAAACAAAACGTCAAACAACAGAAGAGACGGCGAAACCGAATGAAGCGGCCATAACGGAGAAAACCAAGTTTATGCAGTATGCTACAGACATACTGTCGAATGCAGCCACAAATACTATCAGCTGGTTTATGGATAATGCAAGCATACCGAGCGCATCACAACTGACAGTTTGCTGTATGCTTTTGATGGTGATTGTTAATCTGTTTATTGCCTCTAAACTGCGAGATCTCGAAGAAAAAGTAGCAACGGTGGGCTCCATGGAATCGCACATGAGATCGCCCATGATGTCTCGATATACTCGACCTGACGACAATGACTTGTGGGAGTGGCTGAGCAGGCTTGACCCTGAAAAGGTCACTAGAAGTGACGCTGAAAGTAATGGACGAATTAGCCAACAAGAAGACGATACACCTTGGCAAGAAAAATGGCAAGAATCCCAATTGGCAAAGAACAAGATTGATCAACATTTGATGGATTTAGGCAGAATGATAGAACGAGCCGAAAGGAGCATGGAGCAGGTGACAAAGGTCGTTGATCAACAGCGTCAGAGAATCAAAGGAGAATGGTCGGCCTAGATAGTGTAAATAAATGATAGACTTCTTTATGAGGCCAGACGAAACAGTGATTATGCATCAGTGCATCAGGATGTATTATTGAAGTAGGACATATGCAAACTGTTCTTTGTCATGGCGGATTTCGTGTATCTTTTATGGTGCATCTTTTGACATATTCTCATGTAGCATGTGTTGTTCCTGTCGGAGTTTCCTTTTTCAACATTATTTTTCTTTATCCTGAGCGTTTACAAATAAAACGACAGTAGGATGTAGCCAGGTGTGATGGACTGGAATAAAAGAAACTTTTTATCCTTCTATTTAAAATCTTGCATTCACTGGCATCCAGAATTGCAGTGTACATCCACTATTTGTAACGCAAAACTTGGCACTGTGGACAACTTTGCAAGACAGAGTTCATTTGAACGGGCACAAAGTGTTTTGGCCAGAAGCTAGTTGATTAATGAATAAACTGATAGTTTTTATCGCTATGTGCTCAGATCACAGTATTGATACTCCTATTCTCTTGGTTTGAAAAGCAGCGTTTGCTTATAATGTAGTTCTAAGAACAACACGTTTTAAGCTTCAAGATCAATGGCGTACAGCACATGCTATTCTTTTAGGACGTTCTTTCTTTCTTTTTTTTTAGACCAAACGGCCAATCATCATTCCTGACGGTAGCGTTTGTTGCATCGTGCATCGTTGACGTTCAGGCCTATCGGATGTAAAGTATAAAGTTAATTTTATTGTAATTAAGTCCGATCTCTCTCCTTTTTAGATCAAGGTGATCTCTTCTTTGCTTTTTTTTTAAAAGAAGAAAATATAAATCTAAATAAACCGTAGGTTTTTCCCAATGACCAACGTAAAACGTACAAGCAAAATAATAAATAAAACGAATGAGAATGCACGTGTGAGAAAGAATGGTCTATCAGTGGCGATTGTCCTCAAACCTTGTACCACATAAAAGCCAGTCAGATCCATGCATCGTGTACGCGTGGGCATGAAAGGTCGCGATGGATACCTTCTTCCAATCAGGGTCTGCATCTAGAGGTCATGCATAGAGTAGATCTCTCTTGAACAAGTTTGTGTTCCGAGAAAGGTATTTTACCTATAAAAGTCTAGATACTTTAACAATTTCATCTGGTTTAAGGAAAATAAGTTCTCCTTCTTCTTTTTTTTGGCTTCCCTCCGTGCTGATACATGTCGACAGCTTCTGATATCAAGGAAACTATTGCAACAGTTGACGTTAAGCATCTGGTTGAACAACAGGAGTACGTGAACTCCTGCAATTCTTCCGAGCAACCATCCAAAAAGGCATTTTCCCAGAAGCTATCTTTGATCTTCGCAAGTATTGCTTTGGGTTCAGATGGATATCAAGCAAATGTAATTGGAGCTGTAGAAAGCTGCATTGGAAAGATCTATGGCCGCGAGCTGTTCAACTCCACTATTTCAACACGCGTAAGCAATGCGATGTTGATCGGTGATATCATAGGTCAAATCGGATTTGGTGTAGTCATTGATCGTCTCGGCCGCAAATTCGGTATTATTGTGTGTACTATGTTTGTCTGTTTTGTAAGTAATCGTCTTAGAAATCAAAACAATATTGATACTTATGATGATATAGGGTATTGTACTGGCTACTGCTTCCAGTGGTGGTACTCCACTTGGCCTCTTTTGGATGCTGATCATTGCAAGGGGTCTGACGGGTGTTGGCGTTGGAGGCGAATACCCTTGTTCCTCAGTTACTGCAGGAGAGGCTGCGGAAGAATCTGGCAGAAGTCGGGGATTGTGGCTGATCCTTAGTGGCAATTTCATCATTGAGTAAGCACAAATTCGATTCCCTATGAAGGTTGTCTCTTATAGCGGCATGTTTCTTAGTGTCGGCTTCGTAGTAGCGACCATTGTACCAGTTGTCCTTCTTGCCATCTGCGGTGAAGGCGCGCTGGAAGTTGTATGGCGTCTATCGCTTGGTCTCGGATTGCTGCTGCCGATCAATGTGTTATACTTTCGTTTGAAGATGCTGAACTCCGACATGTATCAAAAGGAGGCGCTGACATCCAATGTGCCCTACGGTCTGATCTTCAAGCATTACTGGCCACGATTGCTCGTCACAGGTGGAATATGGTTTTTGTACGATTTTGTTGCCTACTCCTTTGGCATCTTCTCCGACACAATCCTGTCACTAGCTGTGCCTTCGAATTCACTGATGCAAACATTATGTTGGAATATCGTTTTGAACGTCTTTTATCCCGCTGGTGCAATTGCTGGCGGTCTTGTAATTGACCGTTTAGGAAGAAAGACGGTCATGGCTACCGGGTTCTTTTGTCAAGCAATTCTGGGTATCATCATTGGTGCCCTTGCGCCCCAGCTTGTCAATGTTTTTCCCCTTTTTGTTATCCTCTACGGTTTCTTCCTTTTCTGTGGAGAGTTTGGTCCCGGTGACTGTACCATCCTTGTTTCGGCAGAAATGTTTCCCACCGCGATTCGCGGCACTTTTTACGGTCTGAGCGCTGCATTAGGCAAGGCTGGTGCTGCGGTTGGAACTCAGGTGTTCAAGCCAATTCTATTGTCCTTAACAGAACGAGTCGGAGACCCGATCAAAGCACAAGGCTATGTATTCATTATCGGTTCCTGTATTGGAATCCTTGGAGGAATTCTCACTCTACTCTTTGTAAGTCGAATGGCCGTAACTGTGCTTTCTTTCTAACAAATGTCATTATTAATAGGTGCCACAGCTGAACAAGCAAAGGATGGATGAACAAGATACCGAATTCCGAAAACTATTGTCCAACAACGGCTATGACGTCTCAATGCTTGGTTTCACCAACTCTCAAAGCAAAGTCGAAGCGAACAAACAAGATAGTAAAGATATGCCAACATAAGTGCCTGTAAAAGTCTCTGTGTAGACACATACTGTTCCTCTTTCTACCTCTTCTTACAAACTTACCTCTGTATTATATTAATGAAATACCGCTGTGCGGCGTTTATTGACTATGGTTACTACTACCTCCGCGATTAAATTTGAACTGTAAGGTTTCTATATATATATTCATCATCGGTTACCAGATGTATTGCACAAACAGAGAATATCCTGATTTGTAGACGTAGTGAAACGATGAACTATTGCGTCTTAATATCCGCTACAAACTAGAGAAGCGGGCGCGTCCCTATCCATATAGTTTATTACTTCATCTGAAAATATGTCCTTATCGTTTTTTCTTTTGGCAACGGCATCAGGAGTATGGCTAAAACACAAGGTTACGATAGTTTTGTTGTACGAACCATATAAAAAGTCAGCATATCATTGCGCAATGCAATTTTTATTTGTAGTCCTGCATTTTGATCCAGATGTTTGGAATGTTGCCATTGATCGTACTACGCACCCTCAGCTGCTGCATGACTGGATATACTTTATACACTGAGTACAGATAACAGTAAAATATTACAAGACTGAACTTGTTTGGCTTCCATTTGAGATCTTCGCGTCACAGCTAATCATCCTTATTACTTAAATAAGAGCCCTTTTATCCGCTTCCCTCTTTTATTCTGCCCGTTTTTCCGAGTATTTCTTTTATAAACTTGGCTAAGGAGGGAATGAGGCAAGCCCGGTAAGAGAGAGATTCTGTCATTTGAATATTCTGGCCTCTATAACCAACCACTAAGATCTCGTTTCACCATATGCACAAGCATAATTTCTTATAGCGACAAAGGCTGATATAGTACAAATAAAAAATCAAAGGTATACCCGTGTAAGCTGTCGTCTGTTCTCTCTTCCTTTCTTTTCCTTCTCTTCTTCCTTCTTCTCCCTATCTTTTTGTTTTTGTATTATCATTAATTGCAAACCAAGATAATGGTCTCTTCTACTAGCGGTGTTCTATCTGTCCATGCATTAACCGTGTCACTATCGACATCACACAGTCCGACTGATGTCCCGCCACTGTTTCCATTGGCGGGCGAGAGCCCAAAACTGAGGAACTATGGTATAAAGCTTCTTGAACCGCATCCTACGTTGACAGACTCTATCTCGTCCATCCCACCATTATCGTCCATGCTTATTTGTAGCTCTACATCAGATAAAACCATAAAATCACTTGATAGTGGCAAGAAGCCGAATTCTACCAAATCTTTATCTCGCGAGAAACCTCACCAATCTTGTTCCAGCTCTTCTGATTCTTTTCATCAACTACACACCGCGCCCAGAAGCAACTGCAATTCGGCTTCGTCAGCAACGGAAAGACTGCCTTCTCATACCGGCCACATCAAAAGAAGCCAATCCGCACGACCGAAGCGTCACCATGGATTTGCTTTTACAACACCCAAAATATTACATATACGGCCGCCTCCAACTACAATACATAGAGACGATGAAGAGCTTACTGTAGATGATAATGAAACCCAGATGGATGGTCTTAATACGTTTACAAGTACTAGTATGGAGCATACATTACATATGCCAGGTGAAAAACGTGGTCGCAAGCCAAAGACAAAGTTCGCTGGTAATTTGTGCTTTATTTCACATGAGTTTCGTTTGAGACAGAAAAAAACCACGACTAAAAGCTGATTGCAAAATGCGCTGACAGATTCCAGTAATGAAGCAATAAAAATGAATGTCTTCGTTAATAGTGGCGCCACCGGACCCTTTTTCTTTACACCCCAAAAAAAATCTGGGGACCCTTGCTTCTCGCGCGGGTAATGTGGGGAAAGATTCTTCCCGTCCTGATTCATCCTTGTGCCACGAGCGGAAAAAAGAATAGTTCGTACATGCAACGTGATCCATAAGGTTCCAGTCCTCGCGTCATGTATCACTGGGATGACTTCTTACGCTATGCTAACAACCGTCCGCACAAGACTTCCTTCGTTTATCGCAAAGACAGGGCGTGCCCCTGCTGTACTTGTCCAACGTAATTATGCCGACTCATCTGGCTTAAGGAGAGACAAGACTGTTCATGTTACTCAATCTAAGGGTGTGAATGTTCTTCATGATCCACTCTTGTCTAAAGGTGAAATCTCGCCAGCAGCATTCTCTTTGTTCCTGACATTCTCCTCCCTCTTTTTTTCCCCCCAACCATTCATACAGGTACGGCCTTTAGTATTGACGAAAGAGAGCGTCTTTCCATTCGTGGCCTGGTACCTCCTCGCTGCCAAGAAATGGATAAGCAACTCCTGCGCATCAAACGGAATCTAAGCTATTGTGATTCCCCGCTATCCAAATTTATCTTTTTGACAGCATTGCAGGATCGAAACGAAACCTTATTTTACAAGCTTATCATCGAAAATATGCAAGAATTAGCAGGCATTATCTACACACCGACAGGTATGGAAAAAAAAAAAAAAAAGAAGACAAATCGGTTGTTGTTAATCAAATGATAACAGTCGGATTGGCGAGCCAAAAATCGCATTCTATCTACCGCCGGTCGCGTGGCATGTATTTTTCCGCCCAAGATCGTGGCAACATGTCGGCTATGGTCTATAACTGGCCCCACGACAATGTAGATGTCATCGTAGTTACAGACGGATCAAGAGTGTTAGGGCTTGGCGATCTGGGTGCCAATGGCATGCAGATACCTATCGGTAAACTCAGTTTGGTAAATATTTCCACATGTGGTAGGAATGCAATTTTGACATGTAACTCTCCAGTACGTCGCTGCGGGAGGTATTCGTCCAAGAGCAGTTCTTCCAGTGGTGTTGGATGTCGGAACTAATAATGAAGAATTGCTGAATGATCCATTGTACCTGGGAATGGGCCATCCACGCTTAGAAGGAGAGCAGTATTATTCATTCGTGGATGAATGGATAACGGCAATTACAAGCCGTTGGCCAAGTAAGAAACACAATACAAATCCCTGTGTTCAGCTACTAAAACCATTGAAAATTATTGAAAGATGCATTAATTCAATTTGAAGACTTTAAACACCCGCACGCATACAATTTACTAAACAAATGTAAGTACATTTACGCGACGCCACCACCGTATTGTTATTAAAGGAAAACAAAAAAGACCGAAACCGGGTTACTTGTTTTAACGACGACATTCAGTCTACCTCGGCTATCACCTTGGCTGGTATCCTTGCATCACTTAAGGCCCGCGGGCTTCAGCAAGAGGATTTAGCCAAGGAACGCATTGTTTGCGTAGGAGCAGGGTCGGCAGGCGTTGGTGTCTGCGAAGGCATTATTGACTGTATGGTTGCCCAAGGACGTGTGCGGTCTCGTGAAGAAGCCTATAAAAGAATCTGGATGCTTGATCAGGATGGATTGTTAGGAAATGCCGCCTTCACTGCAAGTGGTGCCCGTGCAAATAAGCTGGATGAACGCCAGCTGTGCTACGTCAAGGAGGACTTACCGGATCGTCTTAGCCTTGAGGAGGTAGTTGAGAAAGTGCGGCCTACCGTTCTCCTTGGTCTCACAGGTATCCATGGCGTTTTCAGCGAGAAAACAATCCGAACCATGGCTCAGTACCATGACCGCCCTGTCGTGTTTCCGCTTAGCAACCCTGATAGTCATGCAGAGTGCACAGCCGAAGAAGCATTCCGATGGACAGAAGGGCGCGCCATTTTTGCATCCGGCAGCCCATTTAAGGATGTAGTGTTACCCAACAATAAGATTGGAAGAACAAATCAGTGCAACAACTCCTACAGTTTTCCGGTAAAAAAAAGATCCTACGCTGACATGATTCGAAATATACACTTTAGGACTAACAAACTTTTTTTTCTTTGTTGTTTTACAAGGGGCTTGGCTTAGGTATCACCGTTTCAAGAGCAAAGCGTGTCACGTCGAACATGTTCTTGGAGACAGCCAGAGTTATTGCAGATATGGCTACACCAGCTCAGCTTAAAGAAGGAATCCTATATCCTGACGTCAATCAGTTACGCCAGGTAGCTGCAGCAGTAGGGACACGTGTTTGTGAAGTCGCCTATGAAGAAGGAGTCGCTACAGCAAAGCTCCCGGAAGGCGAATCCTTGAGTGATGTCGTCAATGGCTCCATGTATTTCCCAGAATATGTACCACTCGTTCATCATCCTTACTATTAAGAAATTGATATCGTAAACAGATATTAGCAATAAACGAAGGCAGTAGAATACAATATAAGCTTGACTGCATTATTAGGCGAGAAATCTTTCGTTCTACCGTTTATTCATATACGCTGGTAAGAATAAACGCATGGTTATGTACAAGTTGGGTAGTAAAACAACATGTATATTAATGCTTTACAGCAGCTAAAGACATGAGGAAGAAAAAAAAAAGAAGAAGAAAAGGAACCACATTTCTAGGGGTAATTAAAAGTCAATGAGCGGCACAGCCGCAGGGCTAAGTTTCATTCTACTCTTGAAGTCCACAGGATCTGTAATAATTACGTTTCCAGCGGGAAGGCTTGCGTGATCTCTTTGTCCGTTCTCCAATGGGATATACTTGCTGGCTGGATCGGACAATCGACGGGCAGTATGCTTGCTGTCAACAGTGACAAATGTACCACTCACAGTACCGTTTGACTGGGCAACAGCCATTCCCATCGCAGTTGCAAGCTTGGACATCAATGCTTCTATCTCGTCTTCGTCTGCCTTGATCTCATCAATCAACATGCCACGAAGAATGGCCTGGATGGATGATTCACCCGCATCCCCTCGTTCCACAGCTCCACGTAAATCGTCAATACTGAGTCGTGTAACGCCCTGGGACACAAGACATGTATGAAGCGATTCGATGTTCACCTGAGGTTTAGCAGCAACAGGTGTTTTCTGCGATCGAAGATGAACAGAGATCTTGCGCGCTGAAGGAGAGTTTGGATCAATGTATGTATCCATAAATTCAAGCAACGACTCCTTGGTGATGGTCTTGAGTTCTTGTACATCTCTGTCAACTAAAAAGGCAAACCTTAGTACAGGAGCAAAGGCATTATTCTCGCTTTACCTTGATTGAATTCAAAGTATCCAGAGTGAATGTGCGTCCAGTATTTATGGCCTTCCTGGCCAAGGTTTTTATCTTTTTCCAGTTTCTTGAAAATAAGGGATTGAACTTGCGCTTTGTACTCTTCTTCAGTCATGTTTTCAATAATCTTTCTAAGCTTCATTAAAAAGTCCTCGATGCGATTCTCCAGAAAGACAGTGTCTCGCTCGCTCTGCACGATGAAACGCATACCCATGGATCCTGTTTGTTTACGAACACCACTAAATACCAAGTAACCTATATCCCTTATCAGTTTCGATGTTATCACTTGGTATTTTAAGGAGCATACCTAGCTGCTCCTTCGTACGAAGCTGGTCAAAACATGGCTCTTGTGCAATCTGTGCCAATAAGCTCAAGCGTGCCCTCAGATCTGTCTGAGTGACATTACCGACTTGGATAAGATATTCGATACCAGAGTTGACGTTGTTAGGGTCTTCAACGTCTCGCTGATAAACCCATTTAGTCCCTTCTCATGCCAATTCGTTTAGAATTAGCTCATTTTATCAATACAAGCTTACCTTCTGTTAAGATTAAACTTCGATGACCAACAATTTGACTTGGCAAAAGTGTTCTTGGGTTCAGTGTGCCCAAGACAATGTTAAGCATTTTTTGAGCATCTTCTTTAAACAGATTGCCGTGAACAAGAGCCTCCAAATGCAAATGAGACAAAAGAGTGGGGTAAAACGCTTGGATGTCTTCCGCAGTAAGAGCATCCAGTTCTGCAAGCTTTTCTACGTTGGTCCACATTTTATCTTGAGTAAAATAGGATAAGTAGTATAAGGCATGCTGGTAGGGAGGTTCCAGAGAGAAGTTTTTGAATGAACGACGAAGCTGTAAAAAAAAAAAGCCGCATCAATATGTAGTAAAATAAAACGTAGGCCAACTTACTTGATCTTTGAGTAGTTTAAATCGTTCTGGATCAACATGGAAATCGCGCATTCTCTGAACAACCTTTTCGAGTAGGACAGACAGTTTATCGTTGTAGCCACCGATGGCAAGCTGAAAAAATACAGTCAGCATGAGCCTTGTTCAATAATAACAAATACTTACCAGCATTCCTTCTAGTTGATTCTCAATATTGTAACAAAGTCCTGCCACTTCCGCATCGTAGGCATATTCGTTAAGAGAATCTTTCAGCAAGTCTGTATACAATCTAGATAATATGTATTAAAACCGTGTTTAAAAAACATCAAAGAAAATATTACCTCGTTTTTACGCAGTTAGATGGCGTGGCATACGCAAGCGGGCTTCGGAAGAGGATCCACACATTTGCTCTTGGTACCCAAAATGTGTCATCCTTTTTATGCCACAGTCGCAGTTGCGGAGTGTTTTCGATCAGATCAGGTCTCTTGGCAGGTTCCTTGATTTCTGACTTGTATGTCTCGAAGTTGGTTGGGATAAATTCGTTAGGCGCAGGGAGGGAAAGGTCATCGATCAACTCGATGTTTTGTAATGCCTAAAGTTTATGTTAGCTCTTCAGGTGTTACGGACTCAAAAGCATGTACCTCCTTCAAACTGTCGCTAAAATCTAAGACTTCATATTCTGTACCGTACCAAGGTTCGCGCTTTGTGAATTCAACACCATTTGGACATGCCTGAGACGCAAGCATGATGCGGAAGTTATCTGGACGAAGCCAGTCAAGGTTGGCATCAATTATTTCCGGGTTATACTCTCTAATCAAACTAGGTCCACTTAAAATGTATTCTGGAGGGTACCCATGTTGCATTAGACCAGCCAAACGAGATGTGTATTGTGAAGGAGGGTATTTTTCCTTGAAACGGAAAGCAAGCGATGCAAGTGACTGGACCTCCCGGAAGGTCGATTCTTGGACACCTGTTCTCTTCAGAAGTTCGATGTAATTAAATATATTCACAACCACATCCTCGTAGTGGGCTATTGATAATGTCAATGTTCACCATCAATACAATAATATTCGACTTACCCAGGCCTTCCTCTGTCAAATCAACGCTAACACGAAGAAAATCAAACCCAATACCACCATGAATGGTTCCAACTTGAAGGTAATTTGCCCATCTATTTTTCTTGAGTAGTGATAAAATCGATCCTTGTCCTTCGTGACCAATCAGATGAGAGATATATCGTCCTGGCTATAGTAAATCCGAATTAGGACCAACTCAACTGAATTAAACTGGTACCTGCACGGCAAACATAGGGCGTTGATCAGGGAATGGAAAGGTCATTTCCAGTGATCGTACATCCTTGACTGGCTTGATAAAAATTTGTTTCTATTGTTTGGATTCTACTGTGAATTGCCATACATGTACAAGGGGAAATCCAAAGAAAACATACCATCAGCTCATTTTTGGTGAGCGGATGTCCCGGGAAACTCGGAGGTTCAATATCCTTATTGCGAACGTCCTTGAACTTTTCCACAACCCAATCTGTTAACTGATCAAGCGATTCTAAGCCAACTCGTTAAACCATGCCTTTTCTTCGAAATAAAAAAATACAAACCTCGACCCAAGACACAAAGCTTCATAATATTAGCAGAGTAGTATGTGTCGTGAAACTTTAACAATTCTTCTCGGATATCTTTGCCATGTCTACGAGGATTTTCGTACAACGTTTCCAGATTTCCCGTACCAAAATGACAATACGGGTGGTTGGGATTGCTCAAAGATTTCTCTAACTGAAACATTCTCCAGCTATCCTGTTGTTTGTTTTTTTTGTGCTCTGTAAAAGAGTACCCATCAGAAAAAAAAATCCAAGTTTGCATGTCACACTAACCGGAATCAACAGCTTTTAGCTCACGTTCTGTGCAGCTATCGGAGAAAAGGGGGCTGATAAAGAACTGTGCAAATCGGTCAAGGGCACCCTCAAGGTATTCATGGCCCACTTCAAAATAATAGTTGGTATTTTCAACGCCTGTGAAAGCGTTGGAGAAACCTGAGTGTTCCGAAAGATACTGGTTGTAATCGTTCTCTTTCGGGTACTTTTCAGTGCCCATAAAAAGCAAATGCTCACAAAAATGAGCTAATCCTTGCAAGTCGTCCTGGAAACCGCAAAAACAAGAAAATACCCATTAGCACCTCCGTTTAAGTTTCACCCTTTTCGCTGCTATCGTCGAGCCACATGCGCTTTTTCTGCCAAGGGTGCCTCTTTCTCGGAGTACTTACTGGGTCACACAGATGGCCGACATGAACATCGAGAGCAGCACTTGACTTGTCTGTATCTTTGTCATGAACCAATAAAACTTGCAAGTCATTATTGGCGAGTTTGATTAGACGGTACTCGCGGTCGTCGTTATCGGACTTTTCCAACGTGCGGGTGTACGTCCAGTATCTACCAGAACTGGAGGCCGCCCAATCGGATTTATCAATAGTAGGCATAGTTGATGATGTATATACACCCGATGCGGAGGGATCAAGTCTAATTGTGTGAAATCGACGTGTCGATCGATAGGATGAGAAATAAAAAGGATTATCTCTCTCGTGGTGAAGGCGTTTACAATGACTGAAAAAAGAAAGCATTACTATACATCGTCTCCAATCGATATACACACATGTTCAGTGAAAGCCGTTGAAAGTTTAAAGAGCCTGCAATACGAAAAGGAGGCTTTAGCATCCAGTGGAGGACAGCGAGAAGAGGCGACGTGGAACTGAAAAAAGGCGGTCCTTGGGACTCATACGTCATTTGCCCATATTTGGCGTGGCGGGTTGCTTTGTAGCACAAAGCTTAAATGTTCTTGCTCGAAAACTGGATCCAGGAGGAGTGTCGGCAATCATGCGGGTGAGATGCAATAAATACATGTATAACGTAATAAACATAGTCTGTGGAGTTAAGTTCGTCTGCACACCAATTACTGCAATGCCAACTGCGTAAATGCAGAATAGGATCTTAAACACGATATC
The DNA here is from genome assembly GCA_000697495.1 of Saksenaea oblongispora B3353. Taxonomy (NCBI): domain Eukaryota; kingdom Fungi; phylum Mucoromycota; class Mucoromycetes; order Mucorales; family Saksenaeaceae; genus Saksenaea; species Saksenaea oblongispora. The sequence goes on along the minus strand of JNEV01000846.1, from coordinate 15,692 downwards.
AAGTCATAAACTAAAGCTCCATTTGTTTTGTTCCAGGAAAGAAGCTTAATGTAAAATGGGAAGACAATACACAGCCACATTCAGATGTTTAAGGCAAAATATTTTACCTCGTATTTGAGTGAACTCTCTTCGAACTTTGATTGTTCATATACCAACAGCCGCTATTGCCAAAAGTCACAGGCTAAAAATGACGCAAAAACAAAAAAAAAACATGGGAGGTGGATGACTGAGCTGATCTACACCGATAAGCTTCTATTGCGCTCGATATTTACATGAGAAACTGCTACAAGGAGGGATCTGATCCATATTGTTAAACAAAGTCTAAGACCGGTGATAGACACAGAGGCAACAAACAGGAAGATCAGTGCTCCACAAATAGCATGTCTTAGTAACCACAAGTAACATACCGTGACGTAAAGTTGGAAATGTGGGTTGTCAGAGCTTGAGCCTACTTAAGGTGTGATTAGCAAAAGTTCCATAGCTTGGTGGAGCAGAAACCGTGCCCATCATAACAACCTGGAACCGTCGCTTATATTGATTAATTCAGGATTTATTATTAATTAGCTGTAGACACTGAAATATTTGCTAGTTGGTTATCATTCACGTAATACACAGAGAATATAAAAGTAAGAAAACGCATATTTGGTGTTGATCATAGCAGCCAGCATCCGCCTGACAAAAAAAAAAAAAAGAGATAGGGGGGGCTTGATTGAAGCAGACTTTACAGTACAGTGTATCGGAGAAAAAGTTGTCTTCAAATCAATATCTGCGCGCGGTGCAACTAATACATGTATTGGTCTGATGAGATGATCTCATTGACGTCTCGTCATCATACTGTTTATTAAATAAGTTTACGTTAGTCTAAACAAATTCTGCGTCCATGAAGTGCATTGTTTTCTCTTGCATAAAAAAATGTCATACCAAAGAAGAAATGGTTAAAGGGAAGCACTGCTGGTATTGTTTATTGAACGGTATTTTACGCTACTTTAAGATAAATTTTGGGTCAGGAAAGGGTCAAGTTTGCGCTAAAGATGAAATAAATTTGGGTCATTAACCGATCAGTTTTGCAGGAACTACATTTTACTTACATTAACTTACCTCTTCCATGGGCGCAAAATTCACCGAGTAGCATAAAATACATTCATGGTTAGTAAATGGAAGTATATGGTTGACAACTTTTACTTACTCCCGAAGGGTATCCCGCCGCTCGTGCACGGCCGAGGAGAAAAAAAATCGGGAACATTATCCGGTATTGATATTGAAGCCCACCACCCTCCCTTTGGCGAATATTCCGCTTGCCTGCGACTTTATGCACTGTAAAAGAGTCTGAGCTAGGAACCATAACGGCATTCTCGTTTGTGTCTGAAGCCACCTGATGTTTCAAATTGTCGAATGTTCCCGAAGAGGTGTTCTTGCTCTTCGCTTTGAAATGAATGCTTTTTGCGATTTATTGATAATTGTGCTTACTGATGACAGTAAAGCAAACAGTATGAAGTGTTTCAAGTAAGCTGTCTAGGATCTATTGTGTTCTGCAGTTAGACGGCTGCATAATAATAACCATCCCTAGTGTTGTCGTACCTTGTTTCTTCAAACGCTTCTCTTCAGAGGCGCCTTGTGCTATATTTTCTTCGAAGGTTTGTGTAGTTTCTGAAAAGATAATGCTAATGGATAATAATTATTGTGGTTATAGAAAATTACCTTTGCTTAACCCAGCATGTAATTTCGCAATCTTCTGACCTCATAATCGAGAGATAGTTGTACTATATCGGAATCATGCGGTTAGATAAACCTTTCTATGTCTCGTACTTCGACCTACAAGGTAGTTTTTTTCACACGTCTGATTGACAAAGTTATCAATAGTTCAGATAACGGAAGGTGCAGCAGTGAACAATAAAGAGAAAAGGAAAGATGAAGGTTCTGTGACAGTTGCTGAAGAAGAAGAGGCCATCGGCAAGAGAGATGAAGATTTTATGAGGATGTTTGAAGAGGATACAATGACGAAATGTGCAGCCAAACACCCATCACGGAAGTTTGTTCAACTTTGCTTTACTTCAGTAAGCAATTGACACTCCACTCATATCCAACTGCACACCCTTTTCATAAAGTAATACTCTTTGGGAAGAAGACATGTTAGATGACAATGATGATGAAGCAGAAGTCGAAGTAAAAACTGATACGGTGGTAACTGAAGAAGAAGAGACTGTGGCAAAAAAAAAAAAAGATAGAAATGCTATGATGATAACTAAGGAAGAAGAAGCAGCGCTGAAGTTGGCACTCCAGTTTAGCAAATACATCCTGGTATACATCAGCCATTTTTTTTTTTTTTTTTTTAAAAGCCAATAAAGAGGTACTTTTCCCTGTCTCATCCACATAGTTTTTAGCACCTCTCCTCTTTCCCGATCTGTCTCGAACAAATATGCTCTCCGCAGACGCTGTGTTCAAATTGAGACTTTAAATAAAGACACAAATTTTAATCGTATACGATAGAGGGATCCCTTCAGTGACGAAGCTTGCTCAGAAATTTAGGCCTGGCCAATGAGTGTGCGAAATTAACCGGCCAATGAGGCTGCGTATCCTCATCCCTCTCAAACCCCGTACGGCCGAACTCTCCAAGGAATCAAGTACTCTCTGTTCTACCAACCAATATGTCTAAAAATCAATACAATGTCTTGGTTGACATGGACGATTCAGCCTTTACTCAGGTACATGCAGAATATGATGGGTAGTTGATAGAAGCGCGAGGAAAGAAAAGGTCCAATGCAAAGGCTTGGCAGTACACATAATGCATGTTTGTATAGGCTGCAACCATTGAAAGTGACGGATTAGAGTTTCAAGGTAGTTCATTGTGCCTTGAATACATGGTGAAGAGGGCTAACAGTGTATCTCAATCTAGATTTCTCTAGCGGTACGGCAAACAAATCGTCCACAGGTAAGTACTGGTGTCTTAACAACGCGTTCCTGTATTAATGCGAGTACCAACAGCTACTCCACCACCACCGCCACCATCGGGAGGAAGCAGCAATTTTTTTGAACCACAGCAGCAAAGAGCTGCTGGGACGAATAAACCTATCTGGTCTTTGGATTACTACGCGCGGTTTTTTGATGTTGATACTTCCCAGGTTTGTAATGATATTAGTGGAACCTCTTGAATTAAAGAACCTACGGAGATAGGTTATAGAGCGATGTCTGAAAACACTTTATCCTGTGGGTGATTTCGCAAATGACACGCTCAATAATCAGCCAGATTTATACGGACCATTTTGGATTTCCACAACTGTAGTTTTCCTTCTCTTTGTTTGTTCATCGCTCGCAGGTGCTCTGACAGCGATCATTCAAAAGGGAAATTATCGTTACGACTTCCAGTTGCTCAGTTATGCAGTTTTTGTCGTATATACCTATTCGTTTCTATGTCCTGTCTTGGTGTGGGCATCCACCAAGTATTTTGGATGTCAACCGAGTCTATTGGAAATCATTAATTATTACGGTTATGGATTGACTGTCTGGGTCCCCGTCTCGGTAAGAGTGGAATACGAAAATCCATGCTTCTAATCTGTTTGTTAGATTTTGTGCATCATGCCATTTGATATCGCCCGATGGGTTTTTGTCGGTGTTGCATTCCTTCTTACAGGTATTTAAAAGAAGGCTCTTTTTATCAGCATTTTAATACAATATATGATAGCCTACTTCCTGGTGAAAAACCTTTATATTGTTATTTCTAGAGCTGACGCCAAAACATCCCGTCTTATTCTTTTGGCTATCTTAGCCGCACACACCATTTTTGCTTTGATTCTGAAGGTTGCGTTTTATAGTTACGATTTCAGTCAAGAGACCAAGCCATAATTAGTTGAAGAAAGAAAAAAAATAACTTTTGACTCTATATTGTCGAGAACAATTCAAACAACGTATCTACAATATGTTTCTTACTGCTGAGGGACGACAGAATGGGTCCGAGCAATCAATATTCTTTTCTACATACTGTTCTAGCATTCTGCCATGGGGACCAGATGCACAAAGACGAAGTTTTCATCCTGCAGAGCTCTTTTAAGGAGTAATAGATCTTGTGCTCGTGTACTGTTGTCCTCTCCATTCCACATACCCACAATGGCTCCTCCACTTCCTGAAAATTTTGCAACGCAACGATGTCGTCGTGCAATTTCAATCATCCTCAAGTTAGTTGCCCCCACTACAGCATCGCTGTATGTTCTCCGACGAAGCTCAAAATTGCTTGTCATGAGTTGTGCAAAGCGCTGATTATTATGCTGCTCAAGGCATTCGCGTGCTTCAACCGTGTACTCAGCAAATTGTTGCATAGCTTTCACAACCTAGTTTAAGTTTAGCAGGTGTTGTTGGGTTTTGAAAGTTTACCTCTGGATCCCCATCCAAAAACCGCTTCTTGACGGTACTATGGACTTTTCCCGAGTCTTCCGGGTTAGCCACATAAGCTAGCCATAATGGCGGTAAAAGGTTGTGATCTAGTCGTTCATATTTTCCATGGCCATGTATTTCCATGTACTCTTTGTCAAAATCCATGTAGACTAGACCTCCATACGACTGTTATAGATTTTCCATGAAAAAGAGCACATGCTGTGTCGTTTTTAATACCTGTATCACTCGATCTTGAAGTCCAGCTGTAATACCCAGTTCGTCCGTTTCCACTGACAAAATCAGACTTGCTTGCCGTTCCAAAGAAATATATTCATTGGTGACATGATAAAACTCCATCAAAGCTTTCCAGAAAGAGGTAATAATGGCTGAGGAGCCTGCCAACCCAACCTGCCGCGGGACGTTTGTATCAAACATTACACGGAAACCTTGGGATGTATCTAAAGGAATGCTCTTGGCTTGACAGTACGAGTAGAACACCTTGCAGCATGCTAGCAATAATCTATCGCCATTCTCATAACCATTCGTTTTACAGACTAGCGCCAAAGACTCTAACGTGCTGAATCGCCGTGGATCCGTGGCAGCGCTAGAAACAATATGAATGCTTCCGTATTCAGGTTCACTTTTCTTGTTAGGGATAAGCATTGTCTCTGCCCAGAAGTTCGAAATCAATAATGAGAGTGTTTTTCCTGGATTTGGTTTCTCGTGAGATGACAATGTACTACCTAGCCGCTCAGGTCAGCCTTACCATAAAATCCATCGCTTGGGTTTCCCATCAATCCCACCCGTGCATGAGCCTTAGAGTGAATAGGCTTGGTCTGATGCTTTTTATCTTCGCATTGGTCAAGATACTTGTCGAAATATGTAATCCAAATGTTTTGATAGGATGAGAGTGATAAGGTCGGTTGGATAAAATCAAAAATAGGGTTTTCACTTTCATAACGTTTCCCTTGTTTTTGGACCATGTATCGTTCGAGCTGCTCAACTAAATCATACTCTTGTAGATCCTCATGCCCGGTGTCTGTCTCCATCGATGCGAGTGTCTCTACCGATAAACCAAACCCAATTGGCCGAGTCGCACCGTATACTGAATAGTTGTGCTGCCCCATAACCATCATTCTAACCACATCGTCACATTCATTCGCCTTGTATAAGAATTCTGGCATGATCACAAATACATCGCTGTCGAGTTTTCTGATGCGTTGGACAAGTGCGATGTCAGATAGCGCTCCCATGCTGCGTTAGACACAATGATCAATACACTCAGCAAGCATCATCGCACGTTCTACCTGAAGCCTGTGTTCAACATATTATTTGATGGAAACGCGTTGCCTGTTGCCCATCGTTCATAGTAGCCGTAGCTGTCCGATTTATGTAAGAAACAAGCGTGGGCCAAAGCAAATTATCCTTTACTTGTGCGCGTTGCAGACAATAAAGATGTCCTTAAAAAGCTTCTTGGCTTCGTCATACCACCAGCTAATCACTGGTTTTCCCGAGATGGGTAATAGTGCTTTGGGAATACCTCGGAGTTGTAGAAAAGGCTCATCATACTGGCCCTACTCAATAGCAGCGTGCGTTATTCAGTAATAGTTAAAGGAGAAGTAAGTACCTTGATGTCAATCTCCAACTGAGTTGGATTAGTACCGCTAGCGAGGATGATGAGATACTTTGATGGAGTGGTCATGTTAGATTTAAGGCATTAGCTTGCGCTGGAAAATCTGTATATTTCTGTCTATTCTATTTAAATACGCTTGTACCACATCTAACTTTCTGGGCAACATATTAGTTTCACGCATGTTCAGCAGGGATTGCACTTCGGATACCTAGAAATGACTCTCTTGGGCGTCCAAAATGTATATACAATCACAATACTTGGACATATAAACTACTAACTTTGTTCGCTTTGGAGAAGTCGGTAGCAAAAGAAAAGCCGAATGAACCGTCCAGTTCTCCTTTCTGAACTAACTGTGATTGCATAAACTGTTTTGATAGAATTTATAGTTGAACAGAATTTTCTCGTCTCTTGTACTACTAAGAGGTGAGAAGAAGATGACGGACCTGCAAGAGACTCTCCTTGACAAGAGTTTACAGAATTGATAAGTTGTGTATAGTTATCTCTGCAAGTAAGGTTTTTATGGGCTCTAATGCTGTCTCTGCCTAAAGGAGTTGTGAATATTCGATGTAACTGATTGTTATCTGCCCAACGTTTATAACCTGAAACTTTTTTTCTTTTCGGCTTCCCATAATTTTTAAATGGTAAGGGTTTCTTTTCAAAGGAATAAAACTAGTTAATACAAGTGAGATATACAAAAGGTGCGCGAACGCATTGAAAAATGAAAAAATTTGTTCTTCTATATTCCTTACGTAATGGCCACTGTTTCGCTTAAAGAAATGTTAATTATGCACGAAATCTTTTGATAACATCTCTAATAGTCGTATACAGCCTCCAGAGGAAAATAAATCCTTGAAAAGGTTGTACATAGATGAAGAAAGGTGATTGTTACTTCTCTTTCCATTACAGAGTCAACATCGTGTAGAATCGTTGAAGCCGATGTTTTCCGATAAGTTTTCTTTTTTTTTTCATTGATACTCTTAAGCATTTTTCATTGTAACTTTTTAGATATCCTTATTGACTACAATGTAGCATATATATTTCAAAAAACTACAACTACTTGTAAATATTTACGGGTTTTGGCTGATTTGCATATAGCCTTCTTTCTGAAAAATATCCTGTGTGATATATACCTGTCATACTGTGATCCACCCGCATGTATCGCCGTATGTTATATGGCGCAATAATCAGGTTGGTAATGTTTCTTCCCTTTGAACAGTTTTCAATGATACTCCTAGGTTTGTTGTCACCCCGCTTTGTTCGCAAATTATTTATGCTTCGTACAAGTCTTTACACCAATCAATCCTATTCTGGATATACTATAGTAGAAACCATGCGTCACCGATTAAGGGTATGTTCTCAAGATTTTGTGTCTGCCTCACTCTTTCGCATAGTGCACCATAGGGTCCCCATAACTACGTGGGAGAAAGCAGGCCGATGATGGACACGTGTGGCTTTGTGTCGTGTGTCAGAAGGCAAATCCTTTTACCTGCTGTAGCTGTCCTTATATCTACTTTGGACGTCATGCAATGAATGGACAAAGCGAGGTATAACCATTACTATGTCCTGACCGAAATCGAATAATGTACTTTGAATGAGTAGTTAATTATTACCGAAGACATGGTTGCAAGAGGTGGCGACATGGTAATGCAGAACTTGATCATGTTCCCTTATCTGTTTCGTAAATAGCAAGGTATAAACTGGGATTTGCTTCACTGTTCAAGAGAAGCATACCAGGAACACAGGTAAGTAGACAATGCATCAAAACAACTTAGCTCGATTTAAACTCGATGTACAAAAAGGAAGGCTATCTTTAGAAAGTTTTCGGCTTCTAGGGACACATTTATTGGAATCCAGGTAGGTGATTAGACCAAAGCATCGTTATAGATAGTTCTTACACTTCTTTCTAACAGCCAAAGTCGATATCAAAGGCCGATGAAGAGTTTTACCAGTTCAAGTATGCCAAAGTGGGTGAGAAATGCAGTATTGGCCATCTCCAGTTACGAAATCTCATTTGGGCTCCGGACAAAAACAATGTCTACTATCAGTGTGAGGATCCTCAGTCATAACCACGAGCGCAAAGGACTCAGCAATGTCTAGCTAACAACACGATCAGGCAATGGTCCCCGCAACTTAACAGTAGTCGGTCTCTCTTCAGCGTCGCTTTCGACGTGATTAGCATGGCATGTGCAAATGGGATAGTTCTCGTGGGTGGCAGAGGTGGAAAATATGCATGCATGAAATTGAGTAATGGTGAGGTCTATTCTGAGACGGCAACCCATGATTCAGAAGGCACGATAAACAACCTAGACATTATTGCTTGGAAAAATGGAGGTATTGTGAATAAGAATAATGGATGTCATTTTTCTCATTCTATTTAGAACTCATGGCCATAATGTCAGGAAATGACCGGAAAACACAATTTATGAACTTGGATACGTTGACCGTGGTAAAGACGTTTACATTTCCTTACGCAGTAAATGTAGGTTAAACCTAGTAAGCGGAGACATAGTAAACATTACGAATTAGTGCTCAGCAATCTCACCAGACCGCAAATTGCTCTGTGTTGTCGGTGATTGTACACAGACGATTATATCAGACACAGACACAGGTCGAGGTACTTGAGGCTATTAAGGAAATGTGATTTTTAGTTGTATATCGAAGTTGTGGCAATGAATAGAGACCGTGCTGATTACTCTTTTGCTTGCTGCTGGCATCCTGACGGCAGAATATTTGCTACTGGAAACCAAGATATGACAACAAGGTGAATATTAACCAGTGTTCTAGGTTTGTAACTCATCACTGATAGAATCTATGACATACGCAATCCTCATAAAGCCATGCACGTTCTTGGTGGTAGGGTTGGGGGTATCCAGTCTCTCCGTTTCTCACACGATGGCAAGTATTTAGTAGCTGCAGGTAAAATTCGATGACTCTGGAAGCCTTCTTGTATATCCATGAAGTTCATAATGAATAGAACCTATCGATTATATCCATCTCTACGAAACGAAAACGTATGATAGTAGCCAAGTAATTAACCTTTTTGGTACCGTGGCAGGCGCAGGTAAAGTGCTTAAGATTTAACCTTAGATCTCTCCTTAATCGATGTTGATAGCTTTTACCCTAGAAGATCAAGCCTTGTTCGTAGGCATATCAGACAATGAAATAGGGTGAGTAGCTAAATAATGAAGGTAACCTGTTCTCATAAGACTTCTAGCTCTGGTCTCTACGAATTCCAAAAAAAACATACAGAGTTTGTCATGATATAGTGATAAACACAGGAGAGAGGGCGAATAGACTAAATCTATCAAATTGTAACATATAAATGCAGTATTTTGCAGGTCACTTTGGGTTGGATGAAAGGTTATTTTGCGCTAGCAAATTGTCTTTGTGCGTAGAGAAATAGCACTTTTCTGCGTCGTATCAAAGTGGGCCTGGAACACGAGTTATTCCATTGTGTTTCTAGATGAGGAGCTGTTCCAGCTAAAAAAAAAAAAACAACCATTTAAAAAGGAAGAGCGTGTTTTTCTCTATTTTCTTCGGCTCTGTTTTTTATAAAAACATCCCCGGTACCTACTGGGATTTACTATAAACACGACGTTGATTACACATTTCTAATTGATGTTACCGTGAAGGTTTCCCTTTTACTTAGCGTTTCTCTGTGTATACATCATCGCAAAAGCTTTGTTCTCTACTTATGATTTTTTCAATGACTCAGATCTCATCTTGTGTTGATTTAATAATAGCCTACTTCATAATCAAATACATACGAAGTCAATAGATCAACTTTTAGGAGACGCAAAATTTGATGCAAAAACCAATATGTACATGTTATTTATTCTAAATACGCTGGGAAACCGACTTTTGAGCGTGCCAGCGTAAGACTTCTTCATAAATAGCCCAAGAGATGGCTGAATTCAGCGGTTTCCGAATCAATCGGACACTGATACCATCAAAGAATCCCATCACTCCCTCCTCCTACATTCAAGTTGTCAATGGTATTCCTTTCTTCCTCGCCTTATTTACCCTAAACACTTTTCTTGCAGCTTGAATTAAGTGTTTGTATACATTTGGCTTCAGCTGCATTCTGGTTTTCAACATATCAAAAGGTTGGGTTGTACATGTAGCCGTCATTCCTGCCACAACACCCGAGCCTAAATTGACAGCAACGTTGGCTACGGCAAGCTGCTGTGTTTGAATGAATGCTGCACAAGAAGATATATTAAAGCTGTCTCTTCGTTTAACTTATTGCACTTACCATTGGCCCACGCCTTACTTTGTTCATAGAAGAACAGATAAATGCCTGCAAAGGGAGCGTCTCGGATAAAAGTTGCCCCATAGCCGGCGAACAAGCCTGTCATATAAACCAATTACAAAGAATCCATCACGATAAGTCAATGCTTCTTACCTCGGAATCCATCATGTTTGATAATTGATCGAAATGCATCGCCCATGCTCTTATAATTATAGAAATTACTCTCGTACCTGACTTTGACAACAGTGATTGGCATCATCACATAGCCCACCGCCCCTCTTGCCGCAGCACCAGAAATTAGATTCTCCCATCGCTTCTGCTGGTCCCACTTTGGCCAAGAAGACGACGCCGTTCGTGCCATACGCAAAGCTTCCCTAATCTCCGCTAATGTGAAGAAATACAACGCGGAACCAGGCACGTTTCTATCAAATTGGTTTAGTTTGTAAAAAACAGTAGTTGCGTTTTCTAAATAAAGCTGTACCTCACAATGGTCGGTACTGTACCACGCCAGAGTCCGTTTATTCCGTTCGCTTGAACAATGCCACGAATGGTAGATAGAATTGTACTTTGTGGCATGGGTAAGAAAAGCAAGGCATTAGGGCAGCCTTTTATTGTAGAAGAGCATTCACCTCTTCTGGGGCGCCACCAGTAATCCTTTTTGCTTAGCTTCACGTAAGAATGCAAGGTGATCCTGCCGTTGTTGCTGGAGTCGCGTTTTGATCAGATCCAAAGGTTGTAATGTCACGCATGCTGTCATTCCAGACAGTGCACCACCAACAAGGTGTAGTGCAGGATTCTTCTCCATGAATGTAACAAGCGCAGAAAAAGTCTTCAAGGTCAAAGTCAAAAGGAACGTATAAATGTCTGGTCTGACTGGGGTATCAACTCCGCTTGCCGGTGGAGGGCTGTGGGAACATTTACCATTTACGTACTGGAGATAAAGGTCTCTTTGTAAGCTGATATCCATAAACAGCTTTTGTTTCATGAAGCATTCTTTGCTTGCCTCCTTAGCGCTGCGCAGATCATAGATAGATAGCAACAAAGCGTGCATTCCAAGAATTTTTTGTGTTCCAAAGCTGTACAGACTTTTTCTCTGCCTCTGTTTATTTTTCAATGCTTGAGGAATTTTTAATGTAGAAGCAGATATCAGTAAACATTTGCAAAGAGATATTTGTAATAGAAATAAAGGGGGAGATTTACAACTTGCTGTCGCGGTTAGAGCTTGCGAGCTCGACGGCGGCATTGGAGATTGCGATCACGTCGCGCTCGACCACGCGCGTTTGGAAAATAATCTTGGAACCTTCTTTCCACATTTGGGTTTCCAAAGTTTCTCCAGGGAAAACATGCTTAGCGAAACGAGCCTTGATGTTCTTGAAAGCAGCAGGGTCGTTGTTTCCAAACGTCTTCAGTACGTGCTTACCAGAGACACCGAAGGAGCATAGACCGTGCAAGATAGGCACATCAAAACCACCCTAAAACAAAAGTTAATTTTCGTTCCTTTTTTTTCCGGATGAGTCAACGTACAATAGCAGACATGGAAGGATCGATGTGCAAGGGATTGTAATCGCCGCTCAAACGATACAATGCCGCTTGATCTTCATTTGTCTTTTCCGTCACGATAGCATCGGGCTTGCGGTTAGGAGGTGTGTTGGATGCAGTAGCAGCACCACGATCGGAGCCCTTCTTGGGACCACCAAAACCACCGCTACCACGGATGAAGAGAGTGAATTCGTTTTCAAAAACAACTTCGCCAGATTCGTCTGTTGTGGTTACACCAATGGTAACGGCAGCGCCCTTGCCCTTGTCAAGGATGTCAACAACACGTGCCTGAGACTTAAGCGAGCCACTGGTAGGAATTGGCTTCTTCAAAGAGAGGAACTGTTCACCATGCAACAACATCATCTAATATACAATGTTTAGTGTATACATGCAACAAAGTTGGCTGCACTTACGGGGTTGAAGTTGGGGAGGAACTCGCCGAATGGAACAGTCATCATAGCCGTGAAGGAAGGAATCACACCGAAGGTGGGAAGCACCGAGAAGTCGGCGTCATTCTCATATACATACTTGAGATCAGTGCGCTTGCAACCAACACCAAGAGCGTACAAGATTGCCTCGCGCTCTGCATACTCAAAGTCCAAGATATCGAACTTCAATTTCTTGGTGGCTTCAACGTCCAATGAACCGTCTTCCTTGAGTGGCTTCTCCTCTTCTTCACTGATGTTGCTGAAGTTCTCCATAAAGCCTTGGAATGAGTCCTGAGTCGAGTTAGGGTTGCTGGCGCGACCATCATCGAAATCGACAATACGGGGCCATGCCTCGGCAACCTGCTCCGGCGTCAATGTGCGGTTGGCAGGGAAGCCAACGCCACCAGTTCTTTGCCAGCGGACCTTGGCGATCCAACCACTGCCGACTTCGAAGATACTACCAGTTTCCTCGTTGCTGTTGTGGCCGAGGTAGGCAACAAGAGGTGCAACATACTCAGGCTTAAAGGCTTCGACCATCTCTGGGGGCATAACCGTAGCAGTCATACGAGTACCAGCGTTGGGAGCAATGACGTTGGCAATAATGTTTCTGCGTTGGCCCTCAAGAGCGATGGTCTTGGTGAAACCAACGATACCAAGCTTGGCAGCGCTGTAGTTGGTCTGACCAAAGTTACCATAGAGACCGACAGCGGATGCCGTATTGATGATACGACCATACTTCTGCTTGTGGAAATGAGGCCAGGCAGCCTTGACAACTGTAATTGAGAAGTCAGTTTTGTATCATCTATTAATCATCATTTTTGCTTACCTTTGTAAGTGCCACGCAAGTGAACCTTATGAACCAGATCCCAGTCAGCATCGCTCATTCTAGCGAATGATTTGTCGCGAAGGATACCGGCGTTGTTAACTAAAATATCAATACGTCCAAATGCCTTGAGAGCTGTCTCGACGACCTTGTCGCCATCCTCAACGGAATCATAGTTGGCAACAGCCTTGCCACCAGCCTTGCGGATTTCATCCACAACTAAATCAGCTGCGCGGGAATCTGAACCCTGGCCGTGGGGGGAACCACCAAGATCATTCACAACTTTTTTTTTTATATTTCTGCGTTAGTCACCGCCGACATAAACAAAAGTTAATATTCTTACCAACAGATGCACCCAACTTGGCCAAAAGTAAAGCATAAGCACGACCGAGACCGCCGCCAGCACCGGTAACGATGGCAACCTTTTTTGTTTAAAAGTTGCCGTTAGTATACTTTTTTGTTTTCCCTATTTTACCTGGCCATCAAATCTCAAGGGTTCAACATTAGGGTTAGGCTCAGCGGCTTTGGCACGTTCCAACAAAGCCATGAAATCGGTGTCCATCACGGAGCTGGGGTATTCAGCGTTCTTGTCGAAGTCGGTGATTTGATCCCATTTGGCGCCGACAGCACCGGGTGTGAAGGACTCATCAGCCTTGAAGACGACACCAGAAGATCGTTCCCATCTGAGCTTGGAGACAAAACCACCACCAACTTCAAAGATACCACCGTTGTCTTCAGTATTTTCATGGCAGAGGTAGCCAACAACAGGAGTCACAAATTCGGGCTTGAGGGATTCCAGGATTTCGGGAGGCATGACCGTTTCCGTCCTAAAAAAATATTAGTTAATCAGAAATCGCGAAGATTCATATGCACAGCTTACATTCTAGACGCCGCCATGGGCGCAATGGTATTGGTATGGATATTGTCCTTAGCACCTTCCTTTGCCAAAGAGTTGCTGAAGCTAGCAAGAGCAAGTTTGGCTGATATGCACATGTGAGAATCAATGACAACAAACAGACAGAAATCAAACTTTACCGGCACTGTAGTTGGCTTGACCAAAGTTGCCGTATAAACCAGCAGCAGATGCGGTCATGATAATACGTCCATACTTCTGCTTTCTCATAATAGGCCATGCCGCCTTGGTAACAGCGTATGAGCCTTTGACATGCACAGCTTGAATGAGGTCCCAGTCGGCATCGGTCATTCTGGCAAAGGACTTATCACGGAGAATGCCTGCATTGTTGATGATAATATCGACGCGTCCAAAAGCCTTCATTGCGGTTTCAACGATCTTTGCACCATCCTCAACGGAGTTATAGTTGGCAACGGCTTGACCACCGGCCTTACGAATCTCTTCGACTACAACATCAGCTGCGCTGCTGCTGTTTCCATCTCCAGTTCGTGAGACTCCGAGATCATTAACGACAACACTAGCACCACGCGAAGCAAAATACAACGCATATGCTTTACCGAGACCTTTTTAATAGCATAAAAATGTAAGAAACACAGAAACAAGCAAAATATATGACAAACCTCCTCCTGCACCGGTAACAATGGCGACTCTTCCATCGTATCGAATTTGATTAGCCATACTGTATATATGCAATAAGAAAACTGGGGAAGATGTGGGGTAAGCGGATGAATGTGATTTTATATCATAAAAAATAGGTCGTGTCACTGGGGGGAATTTTTCACATGGGCTCATGTGAATTGGCCTGCCTTTTTTAACGCTCACAATTTCCTTAAACGGAAAATATAGTATGTCGATTTCGACTTGTCCTTTTACGGGCAGTCTTGGTCATCTTTTTTTTTATTATCCGCCTGTCTGAGTTTTACAGGATGAAAGATTGTCTTCATTGGGCACTCCTCCTCCAATATTTGGCGGACCTGACATGTCTGGGGGGACTTAGAGCCAATCAAACAAACGTATAATCCTCCTACCAGCCAATAGTAATTAATTATAACAGACTCTGCTTCTGGCTGAGCCAATAAAATGTTAGTATAATCCAGTATCGCCCTGGAATCTGAGTGCGAATCAAAGAAATAAAACTCATGAAAAGGCGCGACTTGAAGTCGATATACTCTGTTCCAATTTCACCAGTTAACCTGCCTACAAACCGACACATACACCCATTAAGAATATGGGGAAAAGAGGAAGACCCACTGGCCAAAAAAATAGATCTGGTCACCATGCAGGTCGCCCTCGAAAAAGACGGGAACAGTCGACGGCTGGTCAAACAAGACTTGAATTTTCATCAATTAATAGCGAGAACACGATAAACTCATCTAACAGCCCTCATTCGTCTCTGAACCCTGGCAATATTGAAACTCAGAATAGTAGTAGATCTGTGGAGTTCTATTTGTTTGAGTGCTTGTATTTTCTTTTTTAACCAACGAATTAATTAGAGTGGCATCTATCAAGAATTGGAAGACATTAATAGCCTAGGTGATCTAGTTCGGGAAACCGAAGGTGTTTCTCCACGAATTGCCAATGAATCCATGGATAATGACAGAGAATCTACTATTGAAGACGACGAGTTTGAAGACGATCTGTGGTATGATGATGAAAACGTCACTGATGATGATAGCGGCTACCGTGAGGCACCTGGCGGAGCATTGCAGCAATATTTTTCTTCTCTGCAACATCGGTTG
>JNEV01000843.1:0-10952 GCA_000697495.1 Saksenaea oblongispora B3353 | reverse complement strand
GATTGGTTGTTTGTATTAAACAAAGAAACCATATGCAGTCTCACGGATTCTTCTCGCTTATCACTCTTTTTATATATCATCATTCTCATGGTTAGCAGTGTTGATAAGTTTGTTCCAGAGACATTGTATAAGTTAGCCATCGTTATTGAGAGTATATCCTTTATTCTTCCAAATGGCAACATTACTTCTCTTTATTACAAAAAATTACCGGAAATTATCTTGACTGTCTTCAAATCTGACGTTTGTATACAAAAACTTCGATTAATATCAAAAAAACCTACGAAAAGGCGAAAACCCAGCAGGTTGACGAAGGGGAGGCGGAAGATATGGTAGGCGCAAAGCTCATTTCTTGGTTTCGATGAATCCTAGGTCTTAGCACCCATAATAGAAGCAAACTGAACTTCAACAGACACGTTATCTTAAAAGGATAAAGAGGATCAAATAAGAAAGGCTTTTTTTTTCAATTTTATAGACGAATAACGTGCTGCTTAGAGAGAGTCAATACCACATCAAGAGCCAGACTGGAATCAACCAAGGTTATATTAGACACGATATACAATCAATTTACGGACACTCTGTTTACAGACACTCAGGTTATGGATGCTCAGGAGTTTCATTAGCATTTATTTACTCTCAGCCTTTATTAGGGAGCTATTCAGTAGCCTCTTTGATTGAGGTTATATGAGTGCGCTTAAGCAGCCAGCTCCTGAGCGTCCGTATCAATTCCCTTCTTAGAGATTGGCAATCATAGACAATGCCCCTAAGATACTTGCTTTGGGAGTATGTGTTGCTCTTGAGCGGTCCTCAAGCAATCAATCTCCGGAACCTAAAAAAAAACAAGAAGAAAGAAAGAAAGAAAGAAAGGTACTATGGACTACACACAAAAAGTGAGATGTTCAAGAAGCTGTGACAGAGCCAGAGTTTGGCCGGGAATTGTGACTCTGACCGATGATACTGTATACTAGAACAATTGTATATGTAGACGGAATGGACTGGCTGCAGGTAGATTATACTTGCATGTATTCTGTGCCGACTTCCCTAATGTGATCCTCTCAGTAGCAGATCATGAAGCTTCGGAGTAAGGCATTGCCAATTGATCTACACATATGAGAGTCCGTTTTAAAGTCCTCTTTTAGACCAGCAAGCAAACACTACCACGAAGAGTCTACAGAAAATTGCGCTCTTTCTATTGTGGTATCCGTAGTCACATTGCGGTACGAGTAGACACAGACTCGAGAATAGAACTTTCAAAGAAAAGTGTATACATTTTCAGACTTGAAGTAAAGTAATATACATATATTAATACGTAAGTTACCGAGATGGACAAGCAATGGAGACTATCATAGTCTCGGGAATTCAAAGACATTGTTATCACTTCAGAAAAAAGGAATCAAAGTTTGCTTTTTGGATTGAATGGGAGGGATACTTTGTTAATTTGTATTGCAGAGTATACTGCGTGATTTAACCGAGGTTATGTCTGGTATGAAAAGCATATCCTCTATTTCATACCACACTATGTGAATGATGGTACTGCAATGCGGTACCGCAATTTTCCTACCATCCGTTTGTCACTTGATGTTTCACTGAGGAAAACAGGCAGAATGTTAGTGTCTTACGAAGAATTTGCAAACCGCGACAATCCACCACTCGTGAGATTTAAAAAGTCCCTCAACCACCTCAGGAAGATGAAGACTATGCCAAACATGGCCATCACGTTGCGTTTGAAGTTGTTAGCGACAAGGGAATAGAGCTTGTTCAAGTCACAGAGCTGTCGCTTCATAGTAAAGAATGGTTAAAGAAAGCTTTTACGGCAAAATGGTCAAACAATATATCAAAGGATCAACCAAAGTATCCGTATGTAGTTGCGTCATTCTATAATGATGTCAGATGTGGAAATAATCGGGAAAAACGGTGGTAAGTGTACTTAAACCAATAAGTAAATAGTAACAGTAAGGTAAAATTATCAGGGAAATTTTATCTACAGCAGGGGACAAAGAGAGTTACGTCGATATACAAAAAGAGTATGGCTTTCAAGAACACTCTTATCGATCCACAAGATGGACACAAAATCTATCTTGGACTTGCTCAGGAGGGTATAAAATCAGATAAAGTGGTACCTGATTAACATATAGAAGGCCGCTTCGTTGTAGAAAAATATTACAGAACATGTGCAGAAGACAAGGAAATCGAATAGATCTTTGAAATATTTCTGGAATAATCTTTTACAAATGTACAAAATGGAGTTCAAACTTGCTGGTCAGTTTGACAGCATTGCTCTATTATTCATTATTAGATTATTTTGTCTTATTTCGAGTAGATTATTTGTTGCTGATGTTCTAATCTGGAAGGTGCTTAAAGGGATGTTAAAGTAGCCATTTCGGATACGAATCATCAAAAAATCAGAACTCTTTGTTGTGCTGTCGGTTTGATACAGACGTTCTACCAATACGTGTGTCACTGCTGCACGGGACCGCTTCATTACACGTTTTACCCATTCTTGATTTTCCTATTTTCTGCTTTAGCTCTTCCCATTCAGTATCCACACCAAAATCAGGACTATACGAGGCAGCTTGACTTCGTATCTTTGCTGCGGTACTGTGTGAAATATGACGCATTGCAAAACAAGCTAATGCCGCTTGGGTTTCCCAGTCATCAACTAAGAAGAGAAAACCACATGTTCGTTGATCTTTCAAGTACAGCACTGTAACAAAGCATTGTCTTAATTCCTAAAGGCTACAGTAGACGAAATGGGCAAGTATGTTGAACCTCCGGGATATTGATGTGCCTATCTTGTACCGTGGTTTCTTGAAGTCGATCCTATCAAGTAGTCTTGCCTGGCGGTTGAGAACAAAGTCAAGCATAGCGAGTTTTGAAGAACGATGCCTGATGTTCAGGATCAGCAAAACGTCCAATAAAGTAAATGTGAGTTATTTCAAAGAGTTTGTCTCTTGTTCTCCTAATTACCTGCTGCTTTGCCTTCCTTTTTTCCCTCTTTCTCTCAAAGGGACTTTTCTAATCCTTATACTATGAGACCGGTCCAGAGCGGAAATTCCGAACTGGTGCAGCGCTCAAGGTCATTAAATAACATTGCATTCACACCCGTTCTCATAATTGCTTTGATAAGCACCACAGCAGACAACACATACGATGTGTCGCTCTAAATAGTCAGCGTTTTCAAATCGGGACTTTTCAGCACAGCATTCCTTTCTGACTACGTGCGATATGATATTTATTGCTTATTCTCCGTGGGATCAGCTGAGTGTGACAAGATTCGAGTATGTATCTCTTATAGCTACAGATTATGAACCTTATTTTTAAAGTCTCACAAGTTCCAGGCATTAAAGAAAAGGATCTGTATACTACCACCCTGGAAACGTAGCTATATTTTTCTAAGTGACAACAAAATGTAACCGAACGGCAAGTTAGAGAACCAGAAGGATAGAACAGCTTTCGAACCAAACAAGGATAGCATTTATCAAATAAGGTTTTAGTGTTCACATAAATACGTGAGGGTTGAATACAAAAGTCTTTCGTTCTTTTTCTTTAACCAACAGTCTCTGAACTGTTAGCACCAGCATAGGCAGTATGGTAGAAATGGAACTTGATTCTCCCACTAATCTGAGGAAGATAAGACCAAGTCATCGATGTTGTTGCCCAGCACTTCCAAAGATTCAGCGTTCCTGAGACAGAATATGGAAAATGTTCCTTGTGAATGGAACAGAGGTATCTTTTGCAGCGGTGAACCGGCTGCCCGAAGCAGCATTTGAGCTGGCCGAAGGGAATAAGCTATCTGAGCTTATCACCGCTTACGGTGGACCCGAACTGAGTTGTGACGGGAACTCAATGATCAGCAAGAACGATAATACAAGATATATTTCTTTCGGTACTGATTTTGCATTCGAAATACCTGTAACCACTGGATTCGCCGCCGGTGCGAAAGTTGGCTATGATACTTCGGATAAGTTTTCAAAATCCGCTGAAAACAGCACGCACTCTACTGTTTGCTGTCTAACGTATGGAGAGGTAGCGATAACCAAAGCCATGATTAACAATGAATGTTAACTTTGTTGCTATTAAGATGGTCCTTAAATCAGGTAGCATCAAGCCTACTGAAGATTTTTTGGAAGCAATCGATTACGCTTTGAGACTTCCCGATTCAAAAAAACGTAAACAATATAATGCGCTGCAGAACGTCTTCCAAAGATACGGCTATTACTTTCCACGGCTAATTAAGTTTGGCAAGTCGAAACGAAATATGTGCAACACAAGGGTTGTTAAACCGTAATTTCATTCAACAGGCGGGAAAATAACCTCCAATGACAAACGGTTCCATGAATCAAGCGAGAAAACGAAAGACAAAACCATGGAGGCAGGAGTCAACCTCAGCATCGCTAGCGTTGGATCCAACGCAGATGCATCCCAAAAGAATAATTATAGGATGATACGAATGATCAATGAAAATAGACATAAGTTTACTACAGTTGGTATAAAGGCGAAAGGAAAGACTAGACGGCACTGTTTTAATTATTATAAGCGATGATTTAGGAGGGGATTCCACAAAGCTACTATTAGGCTTTCGGGAATGGTCCGACTCTGTCAAGGACAGCCAAGGAGTAGTTTTTCGCTCGAACCTTTACGCAATATACGAGCTACTGGATGAAAAACGCAAGCAACAAGTGGTGGCCATTTATGAGTTCATTAGGCATAGTAGCCATATACGTTATGGTGCCACGGTGAATATGAGACATGTTGGTTGTGGATCGTTTGTGTATGTCGACGACACACATCGTATAGTTTATGATGAAAAAAGGCCACGTGAAGGTATGTCATTTAAAAAGCATGTGTTATGATTCTTTCACCTGTATATATTTATTCAACGTGGACAGGCAAAGTGCTGGTCGCGTACGATGAGTCTGCAAGCAGAGATAACCCACCGATGGTGAGGTTTAAACTAATTCCGCGCCTAAGTGAAGACGAAGAAGACTACGTCATGCATGGCCATCGTGTCGAACTTGAAGTTGTTGCTGACAAAGAAACAAAACCTATTCAAGTGACACAACTCTCGCTGCACCGTAAAAAACACAGGGAATGTATTCCTTTTCTATCAAAATATTGGACGAATAACAAGAGAAAACGCCCATATGTGGTTGCTTCGCTATATCAAGGCACCAAATCTAGTAATAATTTGACAAAGTTGTGGTAGGTATGCTCAATCAGATCAAGCTGGTACTAACGGTAAAACGGAGTTGCTAGGGAAATCTTATCGACAAAAGGAAACATCGAACATGGCTATGTCAATATGGAAGAGGAAGTGGCATTTAAAAGTATCCTTACTAATCCAAAAGAGGGTTATAAAATTTACCTTGGGCTTGCCCGGGAAGGTTTGAAATCTGATAAGGTGATACCTCTTCACCGGCGTATCGAAGGACGTTATGTTGCAGGAAAATATTGCAAGGGATCTCCGAACGACAGCGAGATTGAATGGGTTTTCGAGGTCCTTCCAGAATAGCCGTATACACCTGTACAAACAGCAACTCAAGTCCTTCAATAATAGCTGCAGAGATGCTTTAGGTCGGTTTGACAGGGCATCATTATTCTATCTTACATGTATTCTTTTGTATAAAGATTCTCTTTGCCTGAATACTCTTCTAGTGTTTAAAAGACGTAGTTATACTCCCATAATGTAGCGAACTATAGATGTCTTGACTTGACTATGAAGGATTAGTTGCTGGAAATCGTCTATGTTGCGGATAGGATGGTATCCAGTAAATTTCAAGCGTCCCTTCCGATCTTGTTTCATCATTCGTACTCATTTTCTTATTTAGACTTGGGATTTACCCAGTGCCATATCCAGTAGTGCAAGATAAAGACATAACAGTCTTACTTGATCATTTTCTACACCTTCCAACTACTAGCGGAGCAATAGTATTGTACCAATAGAAAGACACAATAACGGCATGTAATACAAAAGTAGTTAGAGTGTTTTAGTATTCTTTTCACTCTCTCTTCCGCCAATAAACCGGATCACAGTCTTACCATAGTTATCGTATCAACTAGCACCTTTTCACAGATATCACACCTAGGACACGATATTGGCTAAACCACAATGTCATAAATACAAAGAAAGATATGCAGATGGTAAAAAGCTAGCTGTAATATTCATTTGCCACCCCATCTCTGGCGAAAAGCATAGCAATATCTAGAAGTAGTTATGGTGTATGCAACATATAAAACGAACAGTCATAAAATGCCAATGGTAAATATAGTTGGTATAGTAACTTGGGAATTACAAAGCTGTGACTATTTTTGATTGCCAGTGGGGAATTGCAAAAGGCTGGCGGCTTAAGGACACACATATAATCTCCATCAAATCGGGTACTGAGTACCTTATTAATAAAGGCTGATAGTACATAAATGTTAATGAAACTCACTGAGCATCCATAATCCGAGTACCTGTAAAAGGAATGTCTGTAACTTAATTGTCTGTAACTTGAGTGTCCATAACCCTTAGTGTTATCCATAACTTGAATATTCGTTTATAACCTGAGTGCCCACCCATAGCACTCGCTTTAAGGAGACTTAGAGGTTTTGTTAGTATTTGTTTACTATCAGTTTTTACTCTACAGTCCCTTTAATAGAAGTTACAGGATTGTCCACAGCAATTACCTTGCCAGTGTATTGATCACGTCAGAGAAAGAAGCATAATATGCCTAGCTTGCTCAACAAATGTGAGACACATCTTTTCAGTAAGGAGCCATGTCTGTTTCTTACCGATTATGGAAGGGTACTCACAAACGCTTTGAATGAAGAGCTTCCTTCAATGCCTAATGCTCTTTACTGCTGGTATGTATTAAAAAACTTTGAAAAACATGCAGATAGCCACTTTAAACCAAAAGTGATGAGACGGAACCTTTTATCAAAGCTGTTTAGCGAATGCTCTTTTCATGTACCGAGAGCCAATTTACACAAGCAAAAGAGGCATATGCTGCTGCCGTGGCAAAAAGCCAAAAGACTCCAATGAGATCAATTACATATATATATATATATATATACAATGGGAAATTGGGATTTAGCAAGATTCATGAGGATTCAAGTTGATCATTTGGGATTTTCGAGGATTGACTAGTACTACTTTGGTTGGAAAAGGATATTAAAGGGTTCAAAAGTCTGTGACTATGAATCATGCACTCCTTAATAGCCATTAGAGTCTGGATTCTCTACTTCTTATAGCTTATTATAGATATGAACGTCCTTAAACAAAGAAAGTGAAAATGTGTTGAAACTGTGTACTACTGTAAATCTGCAAAAAAAAAAAAATACTTGCAACAAATCAGGGAATCAGAAGCAGAACAAAATGTCAAATTCGATGCTAAGCAAATGGACGAATCCCTAACAGCGCCTTAGCGAAGCTGCTTGCTTTAGTTTACGTTTACAAAGTAGATCTCACATTGCAAAGTTGCCATACATCCAGCAATCTGCTCAGCGACAACTATATGTAGTACAGCGCCCCTGCTATGTTTAACCCCCGCGTATCTTCAATGATTTTGGGAAAACGGAAAAAAAACTTATAAAAAACGTTCAATGCCGAAATGGGGGTTGAAGTGAAACCGAAGTTTTCTTTAAAAGCTAAATATTAGTGTACTATCGTAAGTAAATATGACTGATGGCATGACCATTGTTTTAAAAAATGGGTAGTGATTAAGGATTGCATCTGGTTTTTGAGATATTTTCTATTGAGCTCAGCTCATATACCTTGAAGTTGGTTCTTCGTGTCCTCTTGGGTCTCTTCTTTTAAAAAACTTATTACTACATTCACGTGGTAAAGCTTATCTTTCGTAGAAAGCTCTACCACGCATTCCTCTTCTTCGCCTTGCGCATTTTCTGGTGTCACCGCATTTGATTCAGTGTCTTCTTCACCAAGTAAGACTTCAATGATATCGCCTTCAGTTCGTGGCCGAATGATTTTTTGTTCCTTAGCTGAATCGAATTTTATATAAAAGTTTCTGGCAATATCTTGACCGTAGATGCCTTGACAATCTAATATCATTTGCGCTTTGATAGCATCGCATTCTTCAGATTCACTGGTATCATTAATATCCCCGTTGCGTACTAGGTTTGCCTTCTTCCAGCAGTTTTGTATTGTTTCTTTCGTGATCTTTTTGAGCGGCATCAGGATCCATTTCATGGCATGATGCTGATTGATTTTAAATGGGTTTTCTACTGGTCGCAGGGCCCGTACCTTCAGAATGATAACATTGTAGGCTCGTTCATATTGTAGGTTTCTAAGCAAGATATGAATAACGAAGTCTTTGATTATGCCTTTGCATTACCGATAATGAACTTTGAAAGTTCGAATTATCCCGGCATATAATGGTTGTAGTCTTGCAGTTGTATTTGGAGGGAGATACATCAGCTCAACGTTTGTTATTTCGTATTTACAGCAATGTCCGGAGAAATTGTCAAGAATTAAAAGTAGTTTTCGACCTTGTTCACGATAGCATCGTCAAAACGCATCAATTACAGTATATCCTAAAGTTATGCGAAAATACAAGGTCGTTTGGCTTATGGAGGAAAAGAAGCTAAATGCAGCAAAAGCAGGACAACTAGTGGTTATGAATGCACGCGTTGCTCAGAGGATTGCAAAAGAATATTACGAAGATCCGGAGAGAGGAATCTCGAACGTCGACGATAAGAAGAAACGTGAACTTAAGCCAACACCGTTAGAAGATATCCACAAAGACCATGTTACCCGATTCGTTGTCGATAACTCTACAGCAATAGTGGATGATGTCATGAACAGTTTGGCTGCAGCTTTTGAAGATCTGAAAATCACCAAAACAGCTGTCAATCGGGTTCATGAAAAAAGAGTGCAATCTTTCGTTTAAGAAAGTGCATCTACAACCTCTCGAACGCAACAGTGAAGATACCATTGAAAAACAATGTACCTGGCAATGGAAGTGGCTACCACAGACATAGATTTTTTTTTAAAAAAAAAACCGTGTATTCATCGACGAATCTGCGTTTAGCATCGATTTGAGAAGAACGTATGGATGGGCACGGAAAGCGGAGACAACCATCGCCATCGTTCCAAGAATGACACCGATCCAGTTATGATGCCCATTTTCGATCCTATCTTATATCTGCCTATTGATGGGCCAAAATCAAAAGAGTTCTACAAGCTGTACAATCAAATCAGCTTAGACAGAAACTGCCGACCTCACCCCCTGCTTTTACACCATTTGACGGCGTCCATTCGGCTAGTGTAGTTCCAAAGAAAAGTCGAAATGTGATGTGGCCACCAGTCAACTATAGACACTACGAGGCTTGCAAGGTCCTACAAAAGCCCGATAGAGTGAAAAGTTACTGGAAGTTGTCGTGCCTTATATTCAATCACAAGCGTTGCTGAAGCTAATTATAAGCAATTAGTGCGGAGACTAGTTAGTAATAGTTTTTATTAAAATAAGCCACTTTGATAAGTTATATTAAAGGCATGCTAGGTACAATAGAGATCCATCTTCACCTCGAAGAATAAAAAACGATCTCAACGAATCTCTGTCTGTATCGATTACACTTATCAACAACTCAGAAGTATTGCCTACCAATCCAGAATAGAGCACCTCAACAACTAAATAAGGATGATCCTATCATGATTCCTTAGATACCAGTTCTTTTTATTAATTGCTATCCCTATACATCCGATTTCTTTAATTTCTTTTTCTGACTATTATTATCATTTATCATTGATTAAAGTTATAGCATTAACGGCTCAAATGCTTGATGATGACACTATATAAATACGTTTTGAAGTAAATTTCACACTGATACTCATTACAGATAGCGTATCCAACAATTATATACATGTCTTGTAGTACGTTTGTCCTCTTTCATATTCTGTATGACATGACACGACTATTTTCTTACATATTTGGAATTGGTTTCTAAAAGACAATACCGTGTAGTACATGTTGTCCTGTTCTGTACGATGTACTACACGACACGACATTTTTCCCTATTATGGTTAGCCAATGTCGTGTCCTAGGTAAATCCTTAATTCCACCTATGTGACATTCTTGAAAGGTACACAAAAATTGCATGTCTGTACGTCGTTTTCAGATTCGAGAGACAAAATGGTGTCTACTAATATACAAGCATGTGCTAAAGCTTCATTTGGTACACCAGGATGAACACAAGATTATAGTGAACGAAATGACTAAATCAAAAATGGGTGTACAAAGACGCCGTATGGTTTTGCACAAGCAACCGGAAACTAGCGTCACACAATAGTATGTCATTTACCCATAGCTTTGTTGGCTGACCAGAGGATAGTAGCTTGGCTCTGGATATTACAAGATATTTATTCGAATAAATACAACGTCAAATAACAGAGCGGTACTTTACTTGATCGTAGTAACTATTTGTTTATCTTCCTAATCTACCATTGTAACACTATTAAGGCCGCTTTGTTCTTAACCTTAACTTTCTACTTTACTATAAAATAGCAGCTAACACAAAACCACAACAATAGTTTTTCCCATGGAAGGACCACGAGTTCGGCTAGAAGATTATACACTTCTGGTGACAAGCAAGCGACCAGTATCAGCGATCAAAGTCACCGATTTTGTGACCTTAGTCACAGCGTCTTGGACACCTTGTTTTTTTTTGTGTATAGATGGACTTTTATTGTTCTCGGGCACTTTACTGTAGTTTTCTCACCAAGTAGCAGATGTCACTTGCGCGTTAATTTTTTTTATTATGATAGACGGGAGAACCATAGTTCCTTTCTTTTTTTTTTTTTTTGAAGTTCGTGAGATTGCTTGCTTGAGAACCGCTTAAGGGTAACAAATACGTGTAAAAAATGATTTCTTAGGGACATTGTCTATGGATGCCAATCTCTAATAAACTTTGAAACCAAGATATCTTGTGACAAGGAAGCCATAGACCTTTCATATAGT